>WEIV01001315.1:250165-270122 GCA_013390005.1 Calyptomena viridis | reverse complement strand
GTAAAGCTTACAGTTTTACATACAGGTTTTGCATTGGAACGCTGCTAATGTGCTGGTGTGCTGTGCTAACTATGAGGTGTGGCCATGCCTATGGACCAGGATGCTCCAGCTAAACACTGTAGGGCTCCATTCACAAGGAACTGATATATAGAGACTTTGACTAGAGGTGCAGTGCTGTAACCTGGACATTTTTACAAAACTACGTTAAATGATGTGACCGCTACTTAACTCAACCATGCACTGACATGCGAGGGGACTTAAAAAACCCCAAGGTTTGTTCATGGCATGTTTACAAAGCAGCTGCTTCCCTGGAAAGAAGTGTCCAAGCCACGAAATGAAATCTCATATGAAAAATGAATATACACTATCTACATCGCCTTATGTTACTCATTTAACTATGAACAGTTTATCATTCCTATCTAATTAATAGAACAGAATCTTAAGTCTGGGATTTTGTGTCTGTTTTGCATAGTCCATTTAATACCCGGTATTTTCTTGCCTGCATGATTAGCGTTTAATAGAAACAGTTAAATAAATACACAGTCATTTACATAATGTCACAGTTTATTTAAACCATTTTGAAGCTGAACTGATGAAANGACTGGGTAAATTACTTGGCAAACTTCACATAATTTATTACTACACTGAGCAAGTATATTGCACTGTCTCAAGCAGTCACTGTTAAACTACCAACTTTTAGATGCTGTCTAGGTAATTTTCCATGACTTTACCTCCCCACCCCCCTCCAAGTTAATAAACATACAGATTTAAGTCTGGATTGTAATGGAAGCCCTACTAAAAATAAATAATTGTTGTCACCCCAAGGTTAGGATCAGCAAAGAATATAGCAATAAAGCAGCTCTCGTTGTAGACACTTCATTGGTGATTCCCCTGTACACACCCAGACCTCTTCTGAGATGCATTCGTCAACACATTCTCAGATTGTTCTTTCAACAAGCTTTTTCTAAAGCCCATTGATACTTATAAAAATATTCTTGTTTCTAGGCTTCAGATGGTGATAGGTCTCAGGCTGTGCCTTGTTCTGATCTTTACAGTTTTCCTGTTATTCCCTAGGAATAAGTTTGCTAGATATTTGGCTGTACCCATTGTTCTGCCTGTTGGCTGTCAGCCTCAAAGGACATGTACTCCAAAAGAAATCCCTTGAGAATCACACTCACCTCACCTCACCTCTGCAATGTCATCTATGCATGAACGAGAGCATCTGATAGTCCATTTATGCATAAAACAGAGCATCTGATAGTTCATCTATGCATCTATTCATTAACTAGAGCTCACAAGCTTCCTTCCTTATCAGCAGAAAGAAGTAGATACTACCAGGGCACAACTCATTTCTCCTGTTTTCTTTTGCTTTTGTTATGACACAACTGATTGTGCCCAGGAAATACTTGCTTGTGTCTTTTGGCCAAACATGAACATTAGAAATGTCCTTATTTTGGTCAGAAAAATACCAGGCTCTCATGTTGAAGGTTTGTTTCATACTTATATCCTTGAGTTGGAAGTTTTAAGAGCAGTCACCACTTACTTGTCAACACTTATCAAGGTCAGACAAAGTTTAACTGCAGAAGCCAGTGAGGTTGTTTAGCTCAAATATACTGAAAAGCCTGATTTTAATACTTCTCAGGAAACTGGCACCTTGAAATTGCACAGAGATTATTAACCACATGGTTTAATGGAGGATGAATTTGTCTTAGCTAAGAAAAAACAGTTACATAGGAGATTCTATGAGGAAAAGAGAATGAAATTGAGGTGTTTTTTTTTTTGTCAATCTTCATTTAAAGAATCAACATTAGGGTGTGCAGGTGGTTTGGATGAACACATGGATGCATTTCAATTTCTTTTGCATGTTTCAAAATGCTGAATATTTTGTAACTAGAAGTACTGTATACTTACAATGTGCACAACAAATCTTAAATATTGAAACTTTTGTTGCTAATGAGACTGAAGTTTGGACTTCATTGAGCTGGTGCTCAATTTCAAATATGAAATTAGGTTTTGAGTTCAGAAGGTAAATTCATGTAACAAAGGTAACACAGCCTCCCTTCCTAAATTATGCCTTGAAATTTAAAAACAACTAGGAAATGTCAAAACAAAACAGCTTAGAAAGCATGGCATTATCTCCTCTTTGTCCTGAATAAACCATTAATAGTTGAATGGATCTTGGGAAAGATTTGGACTCAAAGTGTAAGATTGATGGAAGTGATATCATACCGAGGATTATTCTATTATCTGTCTTTGTATTACTGTTCAGTCTATCTACCGCTATATAAAAAGCTGGAGTATTACACCAATAATTTTGGAAATATCCCACTCTTGTTCCTCTGCATAGCTGATGCAAAAACCTTCTGAAGTCAAAGGGGGCATTTGCAACAGACACAGGAATCTGTGAAACAATCCGCAGTGCAAGCAAGTGAAATGCAGAATGAGCAAAGTGGGAGCCTCCATCCAAAAGAATTCAAGTCTTAAAAGGTGTCATATAACTAATCCTCTCATAAGCTTTTGCAGGACACAAAACTTTTGATGTTCATATACTCTAGCAATAGACATGACATGAAAGTATGTAAAGAGCCTCACAAACAGCAAAAATGACACATTGCCCCTACGAGAGCATAATCTAAATGATTTTACTAAAATGGTGGACAATTTAATGCTCAGTGGTAGCTAATAACAGGAGCACAGAAACAGAAAATGAGGAGTTTTCTGTTTGAATAGTACATAAGACATTACTCTATGCTGATTCATACTAGAAATTTCCATCTTCACAGAGTATGAACTAAACTCTGGGTCATGAGCTAGTAAAATTTATCATTTGATTACATACAGCTCTTTAAATATATATATACACACATATAAAATAAATGAATCATTTATTTGCATTTGGCAATAAAACATGAGGTTACACATCCATTATTCATCCCTGCAGTGGAAAACAAAAATAGGGACAAAAAAATTTCACTGAAACTTTTCTTGCTTGTGCTGTACAACATTTTGTTCTGAAGTAAAATCCCTGGTGTCCCTCCTCCCTTGAATTTTGATCTAGAGCAATCAGCAAAACTTCTGCACAGATGGGAAAACACATGGTACTCCTCGCTCAGGCTTTCAAGCGGTGAAGAAATGGCATCTCGCTCCTTTATTTTTGCTACCTTTTTTTGTTGTTGTTGTTGTTGAGCTTAGTCTAATTCCACCTGCCACAAGAGAAAACCTAAGACAATTAAGAAAGTGAGAGGGAGATGCTAGAGCCTAATCCCTGGTTGTTTTTTTTTTTTTGGTGCAATAAATCCATTCCAAATCTGTTAAGATTTACCTCTATTGGAGCGATATCACATAGACAGTGTTGGAAATTTCATAGGCAATTATTACCAGCATTGTTTCATTATTTCTTCTACCTAAATCTCTGTGTCTCTCTCCACCTCCCCTCCACAAATCTGTAGTTGCCTTGGTGCAATCTTTCTTTTTTTTTTGTTTCAAGAGATCATGGACAGCAGAGCCCTGCGAGTTCTGCAGCACAACTAAGGGTTCAGCACAAACTCCTTTCTTGTCCTTGGAAAATTCTCTTTTGTCAACACTTGCTTTTCTTACAAATGGCATAAAAAATTGGATTTTACTATTGGATTTGATTATTTAGTAATTAGAATTATTAATTTTTTTCCCTAAATCCTGAAAGAGATGGATTTATAAATTACTCATTTTGGTGTTTGAAATCAGATGAAGTACCATAATATTTTCTGCCTCAAAATGTTATGTTTCAGTTTGTTGAACTTAAATTATTTCACTTCTTGTCCTTGGGACATTAATTTGTATTTCCCTGTCATAGCACACTGCCTTCTCTTAGGCCTTATGGTTTCAGCATCCTGACTCAAAGCTGGGCTACCTCAATGCCAACACAATTCTCCTGGGATTCAATGCTTTCATGACCCCTTTCTTAAGGGAGACTTACAGATCCCCCACCTTGGCACCCCATGAGATTTGCCATTTGGCTGTAGAGCTTCACCAATGCCTGGTGGAGAAATAGGACTTTTTACAAAAACTCTTCAAGATACTGAAAACCATCAGCAAATGGGATTTAACGTCAAGCAGATATTGAGGAGAGAGTTACTGCAGAGATTTGGGAAATCTTATCAGCTCTGCTCATGGTTAACAGCTTCAATGCAAGCAGGAATCCCACTGCTGCCTTGAGAACTTGACAACAGCTCAACCAAGGAGTATTCCTACCATATCTATTGTTTGACATTTGTTCAAAATTCATGCAGAAAAAACTCGGTTGGTTATTTTGCTGAGTGTAATGTCATCATAGAATGACTTGGGTTGGGAGGGACATGGTGATAAACCTATCATACATGAAAAACTTATCTCTCAGCACCTCTTTACATAAAGAATTGACCTTAAGCTTGTGCAAATACACACACAAGGTGTTTACACACCCCTCTCAGGACAATAGATGTCCTTAGTGCCAGGGGATACATAATTGTATCCTTCTATACAGAAAGAACATTTTCAACAAGAACCAAAGCAAGCCTGCTTTGTCCAGGACAACCTTGTTGCAGAGTTAAGCAAAGTATTAATTGCAGCCATGCAAAAGCTTTCATACAAAAGTAACACCATGGGCAATGTGGAAAAGCAAAGAGATATGTACACTGAGAAGCACATGAATATCTTTCAAAGAGACATAATCTCTGACAGGACAAAATAATTCAGTGTATTTAGCTCAGCTCCTTACAACTCCTTCAAGAAGCTGCTCATGCAGATTAGCACTCTAACAATTTCCTCTTATTCTGTTGCTATCTGCTGTATCTCCCTTCACCTCCTCAACACTCTCTTCACTGTGTTATCTTGCATTTCACACTTTATCTCTGCTCTGGCTACGTCAAGGAATTATGTTTCTAGGAATGTCAGTCCGTCAGCGACTGAGATGACATAAAAAGAAATTTCTGATATACCCTTATCTAAAGTCTCAGATCTGATTCCTCACACACTCTAGAAATGTTAAATTTTTTGTTCCCATTGATCTTAAATAAATTAATGGTATCTGGACATAATCCAAGAGCAATGTACCACATTCTCTCTGCCATTCCTGCAACCCTGTGGGTATATTTATCATGGCATCAAGTTTCTCAGATCCCTGTGGTCTGCACAGCTCCCTCATTTTCCAAATTTTTCATTATGCCAGAGATGCCTGTAAAAATATACTCTTGATAGTGGCCTTTGGTGTAGAAAGTTTGTCTCTTCTGCTGGCTTTATCTAGTTAAAAAAGAAGATCCTATTTTGCTTTTTTCTACTGAAAGTTTGTCAAGTTTTGGTCACAGTGAAAAATTTACTCCATTTCCTGGCTTACTCAGCTAAAAGGTGCTCAATGACTTGACAATATTTGTTCTGCTCTTATTTATGCTTTCTTCATCTTTTGACATCAAGCATTCAGGTCCAGTTCTTCCCAAATTTCAAAAGAGAAGGCATAATCACAAAAGAAGCACAAACCATATGAGGGCAAAGTTTTACTCCAAATCCCAGAGTCTGCAGTAAGTGAAACCAAATCCCCAGGTTCAGACTGTCTCCCCTTAGGAATGACCTAAATGACAGTATGGATACAATTAGTCTCTCGGATAAGCAACTCTGTAATTTTCAGGTGTAATCCAAAGATTATGGCTCAAGGTGACTTAAATCATTAGTGAGATCTCTGAAACAATTCTGTATGACCTGAAACTTGTCAGGATGGTTCAGACCACCTGCAGAACAGAGGGGAGGAGGGCAATGTGCCACCTCAGTATTAAAAAGCCCCTGTTTGTAGAGGTTCTCTGCTTCCTTCTTGAGTATCTCCCTTGCCTCGACTCCACCTGCATGCAATTTCCACAGAACTGTCTGGCACATTTCCCAAAGTATTTTCAATGTGAGCCCTTAAACTGTGATGTAATCAGGATTCAATTTTTGGTTGGATTTATCTTCCAGAATACAGAGTTCTTGTTTTTGAGGAGCTAATCATGCAAGTGGGTCAGCTTGGGTAGAGCTCTATATAATGTGACTGTCTGGACCCAGGGAACAGGACTGAGCTTTTCCTTCATGTTGTTTAAGATAGAGGGTTGAGATTTCAAAGGGATTCTGGCAGGATTGTAAAAAAAGCCTCTTTAAATTGACTTTACCTGTATCAATAGTGGAACCTATACCTTATATTATTAAAAATGAATGACTTTTAAAAAGATTAATGCATTTTTAACTGGCTTTGCTTCCTATTTCCTTCTGCAATACACTCTTCAGAAGCAGTAGAACTTACTTGGTCTGTTTCAATTTTATTTCTAGGCAGTTTCACATTTTTGGGGTTCTCTCAATAACACTAGGATGGCCAGGATATTCAATCACATCTAAGGATTTTTAAGTCCTCAATTAGATACCCCTTACCAGGTACAAAAGTGATGAAAGTACAAGGTCTGAAAAATAAGCTTCTTGAAAATCTCAGTCTGGGGAGCTTCACTAACAAGGCAATCTCAAAGCTGCTGTACAGCCAAGCTTTTCAAAGCCTTTAAAATTATAAAAGTATGTTTCTTCTGTTTTTTTTTTAAATCCTAAGCACTGGGCCTCAATGGGAGCCAAGCACCATCTTTAGGAATCTCTTACAAATTCTGCCTTGTTTCCTGACTTTCGTAGACATTGGCCACCTTGGGTCATTAGTGCTTTATGGAGGTTGCTTATACTTTTAGCACTGTTTCAAGGGGGTTTCTGTTACATTGGAACTTCTATTTTGGTTCAGCCACATCTATTTTTAGCAAGTCAGTACATTAATCACATTTTTCAGGAGCCAGCTGTCAAGGGACTCCTTGTTAGATTTTATGAGCAAGAGATCCCTTACAGTTCTGTGGTCTTAAAAGAGCTATTCCTCTGGGAATTCCTCAGAAGAATTAAAAATAGAAACTTGGCTGATTGAGAATGTAAGTGCAAATTTATGCTAAGGAGATGAGCTATTTGTAACAGGATGGTCAAAATTATACAGTAAAACTGTTTAGAGACCTTGCTGTATAATGTCCCAATGAAGATTAAGGAAAGAAGGACCACCAGTGTTTGAATGTCAGGGACTGAATCAAATGCTTGAAAAATGAGAGAATAACAGCATACAGAAGTACACAAAATTCATATGCTGCCAAGTCATTAGTTATTATCAATTACATTCTCTTTAATCTCAGGCTTTTCCATTATAGGGATGTCAGAAAAAATGCTGAGATCACCGTTATTTATATTCCATCCATGTACAAATTGATTTGGGGAAGAGTTTTAATGTTACAGTGCAGAAATTGACGCCTTTTCATTTAGAAAGGTGTCTGTCATCTCTGTGGCTGAGTATGGATAGGAAATACATGACAGTGTAACCACATTTTTATGATCACAGTTATAATCTTAATAATAATCTTAAAAATTCACAGCAAAAGCTGAAACAGTGCTGATAGCATGAAAAAGGATTTCAATGAATGATTCATTATTTTGCCAGGTGGATGTAGCACAGTACTTCCCAGATACAACTCTGGTCTGAACTGCCTGTAAATATCAAACCTTGAATTTAGTATTATTCAGAGCTCTCAGAGGCCAAACCCTGCTCCCCATTGACTTAAAATCCAAGGACAGTATTGTGGCTGAGCACAACAATCACAAATGACAGCATGTACCATCATTTCTGCTCTTGGTGTTGCCTTTCTTACCTCCAGCTGTATTTCAGAAATGTCATTAGAAATAAATTCTTTACTCTGAGTGTGGTGAGGCACGGGAACAGGTTGCCCAGGAAAGCTGTGGATGCCCATCCCTGGAAGTGTTCAAGGCCAAATTGGTTGGGGCTTGGAGCAACCTGGTGTACTGGAAGGTGTCCCTGCCCAGAGCAGGGCGTTGGAACGAGATAATCTTTAAAGTCCCTTCCAACTCAAACCATTCTGTGTCTCTGTGATGTGTCCCAGGAGAAAGGGAAAAAGAAGGCTGAAAAAATAATATAAATATGCAGCTCACGTATGGAGCTAGGGATTTGAAAGAACCTGTACATCTCCATCCATCATAAGCCTGTGATATTATCCAGAGGGTGTGGGGTCTGTGTGGGAAAGGGTGACCTGAGTAGTTTAGGGTGTTTCAACCTCTGTGTGGGAAGGATAGATAAAAGACATCAGGAAAGTGGAGATGTAAAAATAACTAAGACTGCAGCCAGAGTGGGAGCATAGTTATGAAAAATGCCTTGGTTTGAACTGAGGGAGAAGCGGGGACTTTTTCTGAGCCAGAGAAGCTGCTTCCCTCTGCCTGGAGGTTGTGTTTTTCACACGCCTCGTATGTAGAAGAGGAGGATCCTGAAGAAATAGCTGAATTCTTTATTGATTTCTCCTGCCAACAGAAATTACCGCAATCTCCAAAACTCAGATAATTGTCAGGAAGGGAAAGAAAGAAACAAAGCTCTAAAAATAGATCTATTCTTGTCAATTTCCATTTTTTCCCCTTTTTAATTATTTTCTTTTTTCTGGCTGGTGTTAGACATTACAAATGTAGAAGGGGAGTGAGTTTTCCCTTGCCTTCTGGTGTTGTAGATTTATTAATACTCTGAGGGTTCTAGACTCCTTCCGAGATGCTTTTCTCAGATGCACTCAGAGAAAATGATTAGGACTGTGAATTTCCAGCCATTTATTGAGAGATATTTGCAAGCATCTTTGGAAAAAAAAAAGCTGCATAACTCTGAAACCATTCTGAAAATGTTGGAGCCTGGAGATGTTTTCTGTTCTGTATTGCCACAGGTGCACAGTTTATTGACTAGTCCTAAAAAGCAGATGTTTAGCTGTATTTTTCAGGTTTTTTTCCAATACCATTTCTGCTTAGCTGACACCATTACCTTCAAACAAAATATTTATTCCTTAAGGAACATAAGTTTGAGCTGACATAAGAAAACATTGGCTTCTCAAAATCTCATGGTGCTTTGGCCAAAACCCAAGGAAATCAGGTAAAATTTGAGCTGGTCTGCACACATGCACTCAAGGGACACATACACTCCAGGGATTACATTTTGTCAACTACGTAGACGGGACCGATCTGCACAACCCAACAGAACAGAGATGGACAGATATGAGCCATATTAACATTATCTGAAAACAGAAGAAATACCAGCCTGGTTCATATGATCAGTCATAAGTCATAAGCTTCATTACAGTCATAGTGACTCAATCACTGTATTTACGTTATTTCCTCAGAAAAGAAAGAAAAAAAGAAAAAACAAAACAAAAAACCCCCCACTTTAGATACAAAATTTCAAGTCTATTTGAAAACCTGGTAAAACAGCTCCAGCACCATGAGCTAAAAAGATGGCACTTCAACAAATGTTACTCTGTTCTGAGTTACTTCCTTAACTTTATCATCTCTACCCAGAAGCATTTAGTCTTCTAACAAGAAGCCAAGAAGAAGCAGCAGCATGGTTATAATATGGCTGTTTCTTTGCATTGCTAAATTTCATTTTTGTCTTTGTAGCTTTTTTCCACAACCAAGAACAAAGCAAATCCCCTTACAACTTGTCTTTATTCCTGCCTTAGAAGGAATTAAATATCCAGCTACTTACAGTTCAATGAACTCCTCAAATCCTGCATCAACAAAATCAACAAAGGTCACAAGCACTCCCTTCTCTCCTACAGACGCCAGTGAGTTCTTTGCTTGGGTAAAAGTGGGAATGCTTGTGCTTGTAAAGCTATGCCAGGTTATTTACGCCAGTGTTAGTCGCAGGGGATCTGAGTAAAGGTACCACTTTGGTTTTGAAATTAGCATAGTTGTGTTGGTGTATTTCACTCACAAGATAACCTTGTGTCAGCACAGGAGTGACGAGAACAGCACAGAGCTGTGCTAACACAGGTCTGCATCTGTGCTTGCAAACTGCCTTGTCTTCTCATCATCACAGCACTACTCACTATAGAAAGACTCTATGCGAGGCTATAGATTCACACAGATTTTGAATTCAGTAAATATATTCCCTTGCACACCGTAGGATGGGTCTGAGTAAACTATGCATACATTAATCAGCAAAGTTTCTTCTACTTTATGCCCTGATTTTGCTATTTCCAGCTTTTTCAAACTTATATCAAAGGCAGAGTTACTTCTGCTAGAGTGATAAGCAGCAAACCTACCACCATGCAGTAAAGAGGATGTTTTGGGACCTTGGTGTGAAGTTTTGAACTGCTTAGAGTTATTCCTGGGAAGTGCCAGTGCTGGAAAAACCCTCAGAGCATCTGCAGGAGCCTTCACCTTCACAGAGCAGTGGAGAAAAGTTTCTGTAAGCTGTGGGGCAGCACTGATTGCAAGAAACAATGACTGCATGATAAGACTGAGCTGTTTTACTTGCTCCTTCAGCTCAAGGGGACTAAAGTCTTTCCACATCAGTGATCAAGATTTGGAAATGGAGAAGCAATTGTGAGAAGAATGTTCCTTGGTTTCTTCCTTTCAGCCCCTCAGTACTTGCATATCTGGTTCTCCCAGATCACACAGAGCAAGAGCATCTATAGGATGAAAGGAAAGGGCTTGTGCCCTGCATTTGAACTCAGTATTTTTGTGTTCCTCTGGAATCAGCTGGACACTGAATGTCTTCAGTTGAAGAGTAGAAGAAATTGCCATGGTTCTGGATGAAAATGCCCAATATCAGCACAAGACTGGATAACTTCCAGAACAGAAACGACCTCCTTGTCTATCATAGCTCAAGAAGCATTATGGGATTCCAATTTAATGTGATAAAATGTCATCAAACCCATGAAATTTTAAAGCCATCACTCAATGATTATAATTAGCCCTTGGCAAACTGCTCTGAATACTAAAGCAACTATAAAAAGCGAAAATTGTCTTAATTAGCAAAGATGCAGAAAATGTGTGAGACTGACTCACGGGCGGGAAGGCTCCAATTAACCTGGCCCAGACTGAGATAATTAGAAGGGCAACTCCAATTGTGTAAAGAAAGAAAAACTTTTAGTGTAGTATGAGGTCTTGTATTTTTCCATCCCTAGGCCTGTTCTTCAGTGCTACCTTCAGGCACATCATCTGTTAACATAAAATTGTTTCCTGAACTGGCTGCCAAAACCCAGACCTAAATCCAGCAAGCCCTGAGGTTACTTTGCAAACTTTTTTGCGTATTAACTCTTTCCATGAGTATGATCTATACAGCAAGTTTTCTGCCTGGATGCTGGAGCCACCTGTTCAACACTTGTTCAATACTATTTCAGAGAAGTCTAGACCAAAAACATTGCTAAAATTACCCTTGACTAATGAAAAACAAGAAACCATTTCTTTCCATATGGCGGAATCTCGTGGACACACCATCTCACAGTGGGTCTCTGATCATTGCATTGTACTCAAAAAAATGCTTAGCCTGGACCAATCTTACACCTGTGTCTGCTTCTCATTGGTGAAGTGAATGGTCTTTAAACTGTCAATTGTCAAGGGAAGATTGTGCCACCTCCTTCAGATTCAGATGATAGGAACCTATTCTGTCCTGCCCTGCTGATCACTGTACAAACCCAGGCTGCTGCAATGGGTGTGGGAGCCATGGATTCATGAAGTTTCAACAGCAATAGCAGAGTTACCACTGATAATGAGGGCAACAGGGATTTCTGCACAAGACAATCACTCAGGCACTTACTCAGCTTCTCAGATGTGTTTTATTTGTATCCCATACTCTGAAACTCAGATAGGTGTATGAGCTGCAGTCATATCTCTAAGATGCATGCTAGAAAAAAACTCTAAGTAGTTGTACTCCTTTAAAGGAAAAATAAAGAAAAACCCACCAGCAGTACTGGAGCATTCCCAAGTGAAATGTAAATTGCAGCTAGAAATCCAAAAGTGTTCATGAATGAAATGGCAGAGTAAAATATGCTCAAACTTTTTCAATCTCTGATACTTCTACAGACACCAAAAATCAGCCAAAATACAGGTCAGTTCTTTGCAGGTGATGGGCTTTTATAACAGCAGCACCAATAGTATTTCTGAAACTGTTTGCTGTAAGAAACTTTGCCAAACTTTTGAGTCGAAGACTAAATACATGTTTTTGTTGTATGAGCTCATGGAAGCTTCAAATGCTGATAACCACTGCATCATTTCTCTGTGTGCTGTCATGAAGGTACTCCCTGACTTTCACACTTGGATTTCTGAGGTGCATGGAGGACAACCAGCAACTCAGAACAGAGCTAAATTCCATCAATTGACACACCACCAAAATCTATATGGATCCAATATTGAGAGTATAAGGCAGCTATTTGCATAATAACAACAATGAACATGGACATTTTTTTGGCAGAACTAAAACTAAATATCCATCTGCATCTGAAAAATTACTTAGTTGAAATTCTTACTAACTGGTGACAGTTTACTTTTAGTAAGTCCAAAATTAGGAATTTATGGGTTTTTTTCTTATTTAAATCCATGCTACTTTTTATTTCTCACATTAAATTGATCTGCATTTACTTTTAGTTTTTAAAAAAGTACATATAAAATTAACTAGAACTATGTAATTATAATTATTTTTAGACAAACACTGGCTAAAATTCTGGAATGAGAATGCAGTCTTCAGCATGAATTGAGCAAAGACCAGAAATAAGCTGCTACAAAAGTCTAGAATACAGATTGGAACAACTGTGTTTATCACTGGAGGGCAGCATAAGTATCAATATAAGCTAAAATAGCAAAACACCAATATCTTCAACTAAGTGACTTTACCTACTGGAACAGTGATTTCTGCTTTTTTATAGTGGCCAGCTACAAACAAGAGTTGCTGCAGCCACCAGATGAGACCTGTCTCTGAAAGACTGTTTTGTTTTAACTACTTTTCCTTTATTCTTAAAATTTCCCAGGCCAAA
This sequence comes from Calyptomena viridis, assembly GCA_013390005.1. Taxonomy (NCBI): domain Eukaryota; kingdom Metazoa; phylum Chordata; class Aves; order Passeriformes; family Eurylaimidae; genus Calyptomena; species Calyptomena viridis. Next base: position 257,280 of record WEIV01001315.1, on the reverse strand, counting down.
CCTGGGTTAGGAGGTAGAGAAACTGCATACAGCCAGAGAGCTCCTGTAAATGAAATTTGTTTGCAAAACTCATATTGAACTTTTCTGTAATTTTAATAGCAAATATATTTGCAGAAGCCTTATGGCTGCTGCCAAACTTGCATGAATCCCCAAGCCTTTGGGATATCTCTCTCATAGCCAGACACAGTCTACCCTGTTTCTAGCAGCTCAGCAGGTTTACAGCCTTGCTGGTTGAAATGAAACTCTAATTGTTTCATTTGCAAAATGAATAGAAGCTTTGTCAAACTTTTCATGTCCTTGGCAATAAAGTGGAGAACTTCATGCCACAGTTCTGGGCTACCTTTTCTTATTCACAGCAATGTATGAAGTTTCTGAATTATTTGTTAGAATACAGTGAAAAAAGTACTTCCATTCTCTAGGGTACCTCTAAAACTTTGGGTCAAATCTGCAACCTCCCTTATGAAAGTTAAACTAGCACAGAATCAATGCAAGCAGAAATGGTAGCAACTGGCTCAGGCAGGAGAAACAGAATCATAAAATCACAGAATGGTTTGGGCAGACAAATCTACATCCTGGGTCAGTTGTTCTCTCCAATATGACTGGTAAGGTCATGTCTTCTGATCCTGCACCATCCCCTCCTTTTCACACAGAATCTCAGAGTGGTTCAGGTTGAAAGGCACCAGTGCAGGATATCTAGTCCAACCTCCCTCTATCAGGGTCCCTTAAAGCATGTTACTCAGGAGTAAGTCCAAATGGCTTGTGGGTATCTCCAGACAAAGAGATTCCAAAACCTCTCTGGGCAATTTGTTCCAGTGCTCAGCCACCCTGACAATAAGTTCTTCCTCACATTCAAGTGGAACTTCCTGTGCCCTGTTTTCTGCCTGTTTTCATTTGAAGGGCAAACAGGTATACGAGTAAAGACAGAGTCTTAGTCCAGAATGTTACCTTTAGACGGGGTACTGTGGACTAGGACTTCAGGATACAGGCAGAGACTTCAAGGCAAACTCCAAAGGTTCTCATCTTCACTGGATGGAGTAAATGTGAATGAATGTGAAATACATGATTTAATGTGTCTTCCTAAGCTCACTATTTCCTGAAGGGTCTGAGAGGTGTTCATGCTGGTACTTGCATGAGCAAGAGCAAGAGAAGTGGTTGCACAGAGGCAGGGGCAGATCTCCCAGCCATGGGGCAGTGCTGGGTGTAATGTGGGCAGGTGCCCTTGGCCTTCCCAGAGATGGTCAAGAAAACCTGGGAAAACAATGCCCCACACCTTCACACTGGAAGGGCTTGAAATCCCAACTCTACCACTGTGGGAAGAGGAGCTGAGAGTTACCAGGGTTGGGAGGAGAGGGGAGAAGGCTGAATCAGAAAGTGAGGCAAAACATGGTGAAAAAGGATCTGTTGGCATCAGTGTTCAGAAAACAGAACTGGATTATGTTCTGTGGAGACCATTAGTAGTCAGCTCTGTCTGGAAAATTGAAGCATTTGCTTGCATTTAGCACAGCTTCAGGGCACCTGCAAAATGTTGATCTGCAGATAGTCTGTGAGGGACCATATGCCAGCTCAGGGCTGCCAATTCCCTGACTCTGACCCACTCTTCCCAAGTCCTGAAATGCCCTGTTCCTTCTGTGAGGACAGAGGTGCCAGTTCCTGCTGCTGCCCAAGGTCTTTGTTCCACATTTTCTCTTTAAGAAACTGGTTCATTTCATCTAAAACTAAATGTAAGGGGATAAGCACCTGAAAAAAATGGCCCTGTATTATGCATTAATATTGAATATCTTTCTATTGAAGAAAGGGAAAATTCTAATATTTATGAGTAACATGTTTTATTGAAGATTTCAGAGATTTCAGTCTTTAAAAGACATAAGTATTTGGTATAGAATTTCAAGCTCAGTAAAAGGCTGTTATACAAATGTGGTCATGGTAGAATCTTGAAAAATATTAACAGTTTTCAGCAACAAGGGATCTTTACAAGGGAGGAAAATCAATATTGACTTATGGTGTTTATTTGTAGCATAGTAAAGTTGCCTACACCTGAGAAATCCCAGTAATTATACATCTACTCTAAATTCATATAAAAAAAGGTTAGGCAAATTCTGCGACTTAAAGGGAGGCAGAAAAGCTGACCATTATGGGTTAAAACCAAAAACAGAATGAGCATTACATTAAAATAAGGTGCAAATGTAAATAAATAACAGATAGAAAAAACTACCTGAATCTTCCCTACAGAACTTGCTTAACTCAGTCCTTTTTGTAGTGACTCTTGGCTGCTCACAGCTGTGTTCTTTGTACCAGATAGGTCACTCAGCTGCCCTTCTGCAGCCCTCATGACCCATCTTAAACCCCAACAAACCAAGTGAACAGTCAAAGTGATTGCTGCTCATCACCCCAAAACTACTCCTCAACCTTTTCATTGCAGTCAAAATGAACAGAATTGTCTCAGAGGGGCAAGTCTGAGCCCTCAGCTACATCTGGTTATCCCAGACTATTCACCAGTTCTGGTCACTGCTGCAAAATATGTGCAAGAGCTCTCATCCTAAAATACCTCTCTGAGCTCCATGAATTGCAGTACATGTTTCTCTCCTTTGACTATAGCCTAGGAGAAGAGACCTTTAATATCCGATTTTTACATGTCCCTTTCCAATCTCGTCATGTACTTCCATAAAGTATTGGCTACAGTCATCCCAGGGGAAGACTTGTTTCATCAAAAGACACTTTCTGTAATTAAATTCAAATGCTTATGGTGCCTACGGGTCTATCAAGTTTATGTTTTCAGGCAAAATTTTTTAAAAAGCATTGTTCTTGAAAGAAACAGTGATTAGTTACACTTTTTAAGGATATTGAGGAAATACCTAGTTTAAGAACTTGTGTTTTCTTTTCAAATTAGAATATCAGTTTATCCTGGTTCTCAGACTGGCAAAGACTTCTACGCATCCTGATGGCTCCACTGAAGAATAGGAATGGGATTATTCACAATGTTTATGTCTTGGTAGTTGCATCTCCTTTTGCAGGAGTGGAGACTTGATTTCTTTTCCTGGTGTATGTAAGTGTTCCTTACAGTTGCAGCTCTAGGACATGTACAGTTTGATTCTCCACTTCTGTCCCATTTATGCCACCATTCATATTTAATTTCATTAAAAAGCAGATGATGCCACAGCAAATTTTACACTAGGCACAAAGCCAGCTTCTGGGATATTTTTATTTTTTTTTATTGGCCAAGCTGAATTTAACTTCATCGAGCATTTCTTATCCATAATAGAGGCATATCCAGCACTTCTCCAGAGTGTAAGAAATAATGAATTACATTAAATGAAAAGTTTCATTTTTTCTTTTAGAAATGAGCTTTAACATTAAAAAATACTGTATTCTCATTCTGAGTCAAACATTGCTATTTTTTTTCCAGGAAAAGTGCTCAGCAAGGCTTTGTTCTTGCCTGAGTGTTGTATGACTGTAACAAATCACTAAAATGTCCCTGAGATGTCTTACATCAGGGAAATTGAAACCCTGAAAAATATATGAACTTGGCACGGTGTTTCTATATATTGTGAAATTGCTGCTATAATTGTAGAATTCAGTATGTTATGGGAAGAAGCCTTTTCTTTTCAGGCTTCTTTTTCTGCAAAAGTCCTATTTAATTTTAAGCACAGAGATAAGAGCATCCTTATTTAGTTCAGTATTTAAACACATGCTTAAATTTAAAGATGTCCCAGACCATGAGACTTAAGAATTTGATTAAACTACATCATCTACTGGAGTGCTTTGCCAGATGAAGATCTTCGGAATTAAAATACCACTATAGAATATAGGCTGCATTGCTGTCTAAACTTATAACTTTGCAAGTAAATCAAGCAATATCAGAATTGTTCTGCTGGTCCTAACGGAGGCTGATGTAGTCTGTCAACGACCATATTATAAAACATTTCTGTAATCTGAAAAATGGGTAATTGTAAACAAGGTGTCTGGTGGGAATGGTCCCTGGGCCATGCCAGTACCCAGACTGTGCCCAGCAATTGCTGGGGAGACAGACAGTTTTCTGGAGCAAAGCAGTGCCAGGGACTTCTCTAGGTATTTAATAGCTTTGAAGGTTAAATTCCAGTACCTGTGTCATTACAAAGCCCAGAATCATCTGTTCTTAAGAACATGCACCCTAAGTTGTGCTTCACCTGACTTTATCATGTCCAGGACTTTGGTCGGGTTTCATGATGCTGTTCAGTAGCAGTGTGTTTTTATATGTGTGGCTCTCTGAGGCGGTGGGTAAAGAACAAATTCTAGTTCAGGGCAAGATACTGTAACTATTTAGGCTTTTACAGCTAGGTGAGCCTGTGAAATTCTCACACAGGTAGAATAACTGCAGTTAGGCTGATATATTGGTCACTCTTTGCTTTCCCACCTCATGGTGAATTCAGAACTGAATTTTACAACGACCTCTTCTTTTTCTATAGAGGGAAAATCCCATATCCCACAAATCCCACATATTTAGTATTTGGGTCTACCTGTTGGGAATGAGGCCTATGTCTGGATAGGTACATACTAACACCACAACAGATGCTGAAAAATGTCCCTTGATGTGGAGTTGAAACCAATGGGATTTCCTCTAAGGGAATGTCTGCTTCTGTTTTTGTAGGTCAGGGATTCTCTTAAGCATGATAAGTGTGATAAGTGTGAAAAAAGTTCAGTCCTTATTGATGAAAGAAGATCAAAGAAATATCATGCCAGAATTGCAAGATGTTGAGGACTAAGATTTCTCTATTTATGGAGACTTTTACTCTAATCAGCTGACATATCTATTCAAAATCCTATGTAAAATATTTCTATCCGTTGACTAAATCTAAAATATTTCACGTCCTATTCTCAAATGGCTTATTAAAAGAAGAGTATTGGTTTCTGTCCCTTACAGAGGAACTCAGTGTGATATCCAAGATAGAGATGGGACACTGAGAGTTTTAGATTGGAGGGCTGCCCCACTACCTTTCTCCAGCAAAAGCTGGGCTAATCTGTTCATGATTTTATTATGTAAGTAAAGTAAACTCTGGTATTGGCTCAGGCCAAGTATACAGCTGATGTTGCCCATATAGTGGTGTTGCCAGTAATGAGGAGACCATTATCAATCCATGTTAGGAATTCTGCCTAGAGTATCCAGAAGGCTGATGCAGAGGGGTTGAAGGCAAGACACTGTTAAGGTACCAATCATTTTTCTCCAGTTAAGGTTGTATCAGCATTTCCCCTTTTGGACTTCTTTCCAGAGGTTTGTGTAATTCAGGCTGGAAAATGTGGTCTGGACAGAAAATTGGCACAAAATGTTCCAAGCAGGTGCAATAATTTATTTTTGAGGGCGTAAAGAAATGCCCATGTATTTTTTGTTGCTGGGATGGAAAAGCAGAATAAAACTAGGCATTTCAATGATAAAAGTATGCTGAAAAAAAGCAGTGCCTACAGTAAAAGAATCACAAGTAGAAATTTATGCAATAAAAACCACAGGAAAATGGAAATTTAGACTTAATTATTTTCTGAGTTTTCTTACAGACACTTTTCTGTCTGAAGAAAGTATTTAGCTATTTGGGCCCTGTTATAAATTAGTTAGTTCTGTACCACAGGCTGCACTTTAAAAGCAGCCAAGCATCTTCCATTTATTTCAAACGAGTTCTGCTCTCATAATTTTCAAATATAAATAGGGAAATTTTGAAGAGGTTGAGAGCACACAGAGAAGAATAAAGTACAAAATGAGTGGAGTTGCAAAGGGAAGTTAGCCTTAGGGAGAGGGGAAGAGAAACTGGGTTTTTTTGATGAGGAAGCAAGAAAGAAATGAGAATAGTGTTGTGGACACCTCAGTATGTCAGAGAAGAAACAAAGAAAACTAGGAAAGATGAAGTTGACAACTGCTTCACAGTTGCTTGCATTCAGCAAGGTTNACTGCCACATCAGAAGAAGTTGCACCTCTCCAGTGTTGAGCAGGTGAGGTGATGTGGCTCTGTATTGAGAAGTGGGTATCTCTCAAAGAACACCTCTAAAAAAGCCCCTAAAGTCTTCTTGGTCAGAGGTGTATCAGCTTGTGTGGGCCTGTGAACTGCTGTGATCACAAATTCCAGGTTACTCCTGAGGAAATGATGAGTGCTGCACTCAGTGGGGTCAGTATCAGGAGTTCATGGTGTTGCTGCTTGTGAGAAGGCAGAGAGAGAACAAGGGGGACATTGCAATGTTTACTGCAACCTGTGCAACCTGTCCTTGCAGTGTGGTGTTCATCTTTCAGCTCTCATTCACACACAGTTCTGCCAGGTAAGGCAGCAGCTCTGAATCTCCTCCCCAGGGGTGTATGAAACCCAAGGTGGAAACCTGTCCTTTCTGTACATGGAAAATAGATCATGGAGAGGCCCATGCTGACATGGAACAACCTGCACTCACTTGGTATTTGACATTGTTTATCCAAGACTACAGTGAAAGGAATAATTTCTCGTGATGGATGAGCTGCTTCCATATTCAGTTTCATTCCCTGTTCAAATGCCTTCTTGTCTGTGTAAGAAGTTATGGAAGAAGAATCAAAGTTTTGGCTGTCTATAATTTGATTACACTACTCTCCCAACAACGTTTCACTTGTTTCCACTTCACATTAATCTTTGGAGACATCCTGAGCATCGTTTTTTATTTAAAGCCTTGTTGGAGTATACGCTGCCTCTGTGAAGAATCCCTTTTCCCCTACACTACAACACATCTCTTGCTCACTGACTGCCTAACTTTATTTCCTTACAGTGTTTCCTAAGACATCAAATGAGAGCTGGAGGTACTCAAAAAGCTAGTGTTGCAATGAAGAATAACTTATTAAAGTTTATAATTACTGAAAAATTAATCAGAGACTTAGCATGGTACTTGCATAAAGACAATAAGCCAAGCTCTTGTCATAGTGAAATATGGAATAACTCCTTGAAATAAATCTTAATTATGCTAGAGTCACTACTCAGTGTGACTTAATTAAGAGTACAGCAGTGAAAGCCTTTGGGGAAAAAAAGAAAACTGAATACGCAACTACTTAACTGCATATTTCTTCCTTCCCCCCTGGTTCTTTTCCTCCCCGTTGGAGAAAATTTCAGAACTAGAGTTGTTCAAGGAACTTGAACAGATAT
>WEIV01001315.1:226539-243788 GCA_013390005.1 Calyptomena viridis | reverse complement strand
GGAAAACCCCACTTCCTGCAGCATATTGCAGGGACCAGCAAATATATCCCTTCATCCTTTGGACCAAATATATAATGATAATACAGTGCAGGTGCTCCAGTGCTGACTCAGCTGTTACACGATCACGTTATGCCTGTGATATGCAATCCATCATTACATTTAAAGCTCCTGCTTGATTAATACTCAGTATTTCGTGTCAACACTGATAAATTAGAATTCAGAAGTGTTTGCAGGAACTGCAAACACTGCAGCAGTGGTGATGGCCTTCATTATTTCATGAGATCTGTTAGTTCAAGGGGAAATTCACAATTCAGAAAAACCAAAATGTGTGTGTGGCATTAACTATCAGCTGTGACCTCTTGGGATAACAGTGATACGTCACATTTAAGGGAACTATATGCTAAATTTCCAAATGGCTACGGTAATTTCTTCTCCTATATAAACAGTACCTCTATCCCTTGGCTTTGCCACCCATATTTGCAGTAATGCTCTAATTGTGTTATAGATAGATATAGTATATTGGAATTAGGAAGTACTTTGGCTTAGACCGTTTTAAACATTTACTTCCCAAGTGCATAGGTTTCATCTTAACCAACTTACTCAAGTAAATAAGAAAAATAATATGGCATTTTTAATCTCTCTTGGTCTTGTAACCTTTTCTCATTTGACAAGTTGTTTCTTTTTGTCTTCCACTGACAATTTTATCAAATAAATCTGCTTTGCCCCCTACTGTCATTTAATGGTAACTCTTTTTTTCACCTTTGCTTCAGTCCTACATATGACAGATTAAGCAATTCCCATTAGAGCTACAGTTTGAGATTCAGGAACACTTAATGGCCAACAGCTGCTTCCCTGGTGGAGAATAAGGATTCAAAGGAAACAATTGAGATTATTTTACTTTCATTATTTTTGTTAAAAAAAGTTTGCACCTTGATGTGTCATGAATACCCCTTCCTTGATCTTCCTTGTCAGACTTGGCCAGCACAAGCAGCTGAGATCTTTGCTCTATTTTCCCTGCATCTCTGTGCAACGCTTTTTAAAAAGAGAATATACTATTATATTTTTCTAAGCCTTTCAGACTGCTGTAACGTGATCAGGATTCTCCTGAATCTCTATGCATTCGATCTCTTCTCGTTCCTTCCTTTTGGCCCGTTTCTTTTTCTTGTGGTGCTTTTTGGAAGGTGGGAAAAAGGTTAGAAATACGGGCAAAATAACAAAACAGTGCAGAAGTGTGCAACTGCCGGCAAGCAGCAAGCATTTGAACAGTGTGAAGGTCAAGTTTGAAGGCACAAAGAGAAGGGGGACCAACCCAATAAGAAAAGAAGAAACGTTCTGCAAAATGGCTGTCCCATGCTCTTGGAGGGAATTCTTTATACACTGAGTTCGGGTGTACTCAGTAGCTAGTACAAATGTATAAAGCAGGGGTGCACAGTGATCTATGGCAAAATTTAAAGTGTAGATAAGGCACAGTATAGAAATGCAATCCATGTCTACATTCCATAAGGTCATCAAGCCAAGGACACCCAGCTCTATTGAGGTGACACTGAGAATTAACCAGAAATTTCCCAGAGGATGGATAACCAGGAAAAAAGTCAGTATTAACACCAGCAGGATGCCAAAACCAGAAATCAGGACAGGCATAGTTACTGATAAACCATAGTGGTCCATGAAAACAAAAGTAGGATTGAACACAATGAACTTGATGCTCTGTATAAGAGAGAGTGGTCTCAGCTTCTCCAGCAATTCCACTGCTTCCCTCTGTGTGTTTTCACTAGTCCTGGCCACAAGGTACAAACGAGAAGCAATTATGTTGTTCTCATCTCCAGCTTTGGAGAAAATGATATCATTTTTGAAGTGCTGGAATTCTGGCTTTTTTAAAAAGGAGCTCTGGAGGATGCTGATAAAGTCACTTTTGTTGGTTGCACTGATGTTACCCACCCGAAGGTATTGGTAATACTGTTCAATCCAGGACACTGTATTGAACCCCTGGCTTAGTGTTTTTAGGTCTTCTTGCACAGTACCATTCCAGTACTCCAGAGGTTCATAAATGTAGAAGCCTATCACTGGGCTGTAGTTGCTGAAATACTTTTGCTGTATGAGAGCATAGGAGACACTTGGAGACTCACTGGCAAGAAGGTTGATAATGTTGGCTCCATCATTAATCTGTAAGCACCCCATAAAGGAGAAAGAGGCATAGATGAGATACAGTATCACCACAAATGGCTTGACGTAGATGTTGGTAATCCACTCATTGTAGTGCTCTCGGAGGAAATGCTGGATAAAGTGATGCTGGTATGGGTTGGTCTCGTGATGAGAGGTGTGCTGATGGCCATCGTTCATCATGGTCTGGAACCACACAGGCTTCCTGTCCAGGTATTCTGCTGAAGGGATTTTACAGCAGAAGATGCTGTGGTAACGGTTCTGCTCCAACTGGCCAGCAAAGACCAGGCAGGAGCCGAAGAAAGAGAAGATATAGAAGTAGTTCAACAGGATGGAGACGCACATGTTCTGGCAAAAGACTTTTACAGCTTCAATGTTGGTGAAAGGGCTTGCACCCATGCCAAAGGCTATGAAATACAAGGAGCTTGTCATTGTGTAGGAGACCATGACATCTGAGTAGGCATCTGCTACTCGGTCCTTGAATGGAAGATTCTCTCTGGTCCGACGCCATCCTGAAAGAAGTTCAAACACTCCTTTGGTTCCATGACCTGAAATGAGAAAACAAAGTATATACGTGTGCATACATAAAGGGGGGCCAATCATCCTCCAGGTTTTTCATTGTCCAGCAGTAAAAAGAAAAAAAAGTCAGCTAAGTTTTCTTATGTTTTTCTTACCAGTTAAACAGATAGAAAATTGTGAAGTGTCTGTTTAAAGCTGGATACTAGAATTCATATGCAGGTGCTTGAATTAACAGGCTTGATGTTCTGAGACTCTCCATGCTCAGAAAAGAAATTACAAAATACCTTTTAAAAGACACTCAGTAATTTTAATGGACATTGAATTAGTTCCCAAACAGACTGCAAATATAGGAGAACATGACGTTTGGTTGAAGCCTTGGGGTACATTCTTGAAATTCCTTGTGGCATCCTACTACATTTTTCAAGGTTTAAGGAATTCAATTTGAAACACCTAAAAATAACAGAGATAACATTTTCTACCAAAGAGTATAAATTAAAGGTATTATTTGAGAAATGAGTGGGTGTGACCAAGAAAAGGACACCTTGGTTCTTCATGCTGGATAAAGGAAAAATTACATTGTAAGTACCAACAACCAGAACAATTTGTATCATGATTCTCTGCCTTCTGAGTGAAACTGGAACTTGTCAGTGACAGTACACAAGTTTCCACACTATGTGAAAGTTGACATGCTGGTGATAATGATGGACAGTAGAATACTGGCTAGGTCATTGGTCCACATTAATTGTCTAGAAGACATAGGAGTTTATTTTCTTTGATTATAAATCCCTCTGTCTCCCTCTCAGCTATCCAGAGCTGGTGAAAAGGAATTCCATTACCTCATGTAAGAGGACGCTCAGAAAAGTCAGACATGGTCACCGCTCCATGACAGGTTCTTACTTTGTATTCCATCCTGAGAAATATTTTAGGGGTATGATTTTTTTAAAAAAAATTAAAGCTTGATAGAGACTTACTTTCTTTCTATTTGTCATAGTCACAGTCTAGGAAGTCTACAGCTATTAAACTTTGTGACAGAATGTTAACATTGAAGCTGGAAAAGTTCTAGTTAGTAAAAGTTGTTCACGATGCATACATGTTCACTTAATATATAGGTTAAAAAGAACACACACATACACATTCTTTTTTTTTCCCCCATTAGAGAATTTCAATTTTGGACGAAAAAGAAAAGCTAGCATTAAAAGAAAGAGTCAAAAAGGTCTGGTTTTCAAATAAAAGTTTTGGTCGACAATTAAAAACATGAATTTGGGTTTGGATCAGAAAGTGGAAAGTTCTCTGCACTTGGATCGAGCCCCGACAAAATTCTGGCCATTTCTGAGCGAAAAGGAAGTGGATTTCAAATTCTTCACTCTCTTCAGTAGAGGAATTGCATGAACCAAAGCATGCACAAAGGTAATTTTTTGTATCAAAACCAGAAATATGACAACAGGAGATTTGCAAATAATCAAGTGTGTACAATGAAGGGTCTGTTGAGGTTTTTGTTAGATTTGAATTGTTTGGAGTTCATACGGTTGCTTTTGTTGCCCAAAGCAGACTCCTGACAGCCATTTTAGACAAGGAATATTACAGCATAAACTGTCAAGTTCTGTGAATGTTACCTGCTTTACTGCAAAGCTGTGTCCCCAGTGAAAATAAACCTACAGTATTACAGAATTCTTACAGTTAGCAAAAAGCCTGTGTGGGAATGCTGCTCTCTCATGAATCAGCATCTCAGTTCAGGAGGGAACTTGAATTCCCTGGTAAGTTTAGGGTGAATTGTTTAAATTGTCAAGGCACAGCTGTCATTTGCACAGCTGTTATTGCACACTGTCATTTTCGGACCATCAAGCAAAAAGAATTTGCTCCTTCAGCTGAGTAAAGCTGCAGAATCCAGTGACTTGAATTCAATTCTATATTGTGTTTAAAGTAAGTGCCTAAGTACCCTGCAGTGTGTGGACCAGGCTTGCTGGTCACCACTTCCATTGCCTGTGTCCTGGCATGGCTTAATTTAATGGTATAGGAATCACAGAATTTTTTAGGTTGGAAGTGAACTTTGAGATCATCAAGTTCAACCATTAACCCAGCACTGCCAAGTCCACCACTAAAACATGTCCCTCAGTGCCACATCTGCACACCTTTAATACCTCCAGGGATGGTAATTCCCCAATTTCCTGAGCAGCCTCTTCCAATGAAAAAGAAATTTTCCCCAACATCCAATCTAAACATCCTCTGGCACAACTTGAGGCCGTTTCCACTTGTCCTGTTGCTTGAAGAGACTGACCCCCACCTCACTACAACGTCCTTCCAGGTAGTTTTAGAGAAGCTCCCTCAGCTGCTCCTCATCAGACTTGTGCTCCAAACTCTTCACCAGCTGCATTGCCTTTCCCTGGACATGCTCCAGGAATAGGTGAAGCAATCCTCTGCCAGCTCTATCAACAATTAGCAGTAATATTGACTCTTCTCTGCTTATTCCAAAATCTCACTTGTCTGCCCTCCTGCAAGTCTATGTCCACAGTTGCATCTTTGTCTTGTTTTTATTGTTCTTAATTTATAAATTTTAACATATCACATTCTCAGTGAAGAGTTCCTGGATGCATTTGATCTTAGGGAAGGTACACAATGACTGATAGAGAGGGGATTTATTATCAAACATGTGTGAAGGACCACCCAAGAACATACACCAATGTGTATGCACAAACTTCTGCTAATACCGAAAAGATACTCTAATTAAACTCTAGACTTTTTTGCAAATAGAACAAGTACTATCTTAAGGAAAAAAAATCATATTTGTAACTCTTTTGAAGATGAAGATTGGCACTGATTTTCTTATGACTGTTATTACACAAACACAAGATTTCCGCTTATCCCCCTTTTACAAATAACTGCAATTCTACCACACAAATACAGGTATTGGGGAATACAGTGCAGTAATTCTTTTGTGCCACAAGAAGAAATCTTTGGCTGACTGGTTTTCCCACATCACGTTTTCCAAGTTTTCCAGTCAGCCTTATTGCACTTCCCAGAAAAGCAGGTTTATTTTGCTTTCCCAACAAGGATACAAATCCATTTTTTTGATGAACATGTTCTGACAATTCTGATGATTCAGACACCACAGTCTCTCTATAAAGTTCTCCTCCTTCATCTTCATTGTTATGTCACTGGCAACAATGACAGTGGAGTTAAGTTCACTGAGCAGTTTTAGGAAGGTTCAGAGGGTCTTTGGCTCTGGGTCAAAACTGTCAAGTTTCTCTGGTACTAACATGACATGAATGAAGTACAGCAATTTTTTATTTGCTGGACAGGCAATGGCCTATGACTTCTTAAAAGAAAGGGAGAGGAGAAATTTTTATCCCATTACTTGTGAGGTTAGGTGAGCAAGTAAGGGAGGCTGCAGAGAAGATGGAAATAAATAATGCTTTTTCTACCTCAAATTTAAAAACAAAAGATTAATTATGAGCAGATATTTAAAATAAGTTTGAAGAGGATAGGGATAGAAAAAAGAAGATTGAACTAACAGATTAAAGACCACTTGATATAGTTAAATTTATCCAAGCTGGAAGAGCCTGGAGAAGTGAGTCAGTTAAAAGTTAAGCCAAAGCAATTTCTGAGCTATTAGAAGTCATCCTAGGAAATGAATGTAGAGGGATGGCCTAAGAAGAACAGAGAGAAGTAGCTAAGTGTATAACTTCAAAAAGGAAAACTAGAGTGCTGTTTTGAAATGGGGAATGATATTTTCATCGAATCATACAAAGATCTGGTCTTTAAAGATCACCAAGTTCCAGACCCCTGCTGTGAGTAGGGACATTTAAAAAAAAATTGGAAAAATTAGGGTGAATGTCCTAGGGAATAAAACCAGCAAACAATTGCCTGTTATTTAATTGATTGCCTGCAATCAATTCTTTCTCATTTCTACTTGGAGAAGGACAGGGTGTCATTTGCACAAAAGACCCAACAAACTTTAGATTAGATGTCAGAAAAACCAAGTCTTTCTATCTTTAAGGTTCATTAAACACTGGAATACACAATCTAATAGGGTCATAAAGTCTTCTTCATTGCAAGTCTAAAGGTTAGGCTAAAAAATGTTAATGTAGGTACATTAATAATGTAGGTACATCCTGTCTTAGTGCTGTGAGGCAGACTCTATTCAGATTCCAGAGATCTCTTACTTTTGTACCATCATACCTAAATTTGACTGAAGATGCTCAGGATTGTTTAAGCATGAAAACCAGTCTGTGTTCAGTGTTTTAACCACAGCGTGCCTGTTCAGCATTTAGCTGCGGCCTTTGCCACAATCAGCTTCTTGAGATAGGAATTTGGTGTGCATTTGTCACTCAACATAATATCCACTGAGACCACAGTCTGCAGCCATGAGGCACTGTTGGAAGGGCAGACTGGGTACTGCCAGATTTGTAAACTTTCTAGGAAGGAAGGTCAGAATGACTCTGCACTTTTTTGGATTAAGGCATAAAAAAGGTAATTTGCTGCTGTAGGTGATAGAAAATATGGTGATAACCTTAGTGTCTATGATATATTTCAAACAAACAAAAAAAAGTCTTAGAAGTAAGTGCCATAGCACAGATTTACTCAATTTTTCTGAACTAAGAAACTCAAGTGTTATATTCAATTTTCTTTAACAGCCGCACATGTAAACGTGTCATGTATAGGAAGGACATAGAGACACCTTTCTTTTAAATCATGATGGTGGGCAGTAAGTGTATTTTTATATTAAAATTCTTTGCGGTGATTCTATTGGAAATAAATTTTATTTTATCTAGGGGAATGACTTTTCCTTTTTTTTTTCCCCTTCATTCCCCCACCCTCCCAGGAATACACAAAGAGGGTACATGAAGATTTTGTTTCTTCTTTATTAATAGAAAGGACCATTCATGTCCTGGAAAAACTCATCTTGTTTTTTATAATCAATGCCCCGCGACAGCAGTGGCTGTGGATGACACCAACATATTGAAGCACAGAACGATAGAATATCTTGGGTTGGTCAGGACCTAAAGGTCATTTATTTCCAACCCTCTGCCATGGGAAGGAACACCTTCCACTAGACCAGGTTCCTGCCTCTTCTCTGGACTTGCTCCAGCAGGACAACATTGATCTTATGCTTGGGACCCCAGAGCTGGACACAGCACTCTAAGTGAGGTATCACAAGACTGGAGTAGATGAGGAGAATCCCCTCCTTTGCCCTGTTGCCCACCCTGTTTTTGATGCAGCCCAGGACACAGGTGGCTTCCTGTGCCCCAAGCACACATTGCTGGGCCATGTCCAGCCTCTCATCCTCCAGCACCCCAAGTCCTTCTTGGCAGGGCTGCTCTCAGTCCATTCTCTGTCCAGTCCTATTGGTCGTTAGGTCATAATTGACATGGCCTGTTGTCTGTCTAATTAAATGTTTTGTGACATTACACTTTATTTAGGTGAAATTTAGTAGTCTGTGGCATGCAGAAGGTGAGGCTGTGATCTAATATTCACTCTTGGCCTTTAATTTATGGAATAATGAATTTACTCAGATTTATTGATTTGAAAGAAGACTCCATTTTAGATAGTATAGACTCACGTCATCACTTTTTTACAGAGAAGGATCTTTGCATCCCAACACACTGCAATGTAGGATGCATTTGTTCTGCTAAATCACTAATATTAGTATCATTAATATTAGTATCCTCACCTACATTTAAAAACAGAAGCACAGAGATTAAGCAAATTAATCACAGTCACCAAGGACCATCTGTATCTCAGAGAGGGAAGAAGCAATAGAAAAAAACTATTAAACTACTTCTTTAAGAAGAGTCAGTAAATCCTTGGGGTCTTTGATGCAGAAGGCAAACAGAATTTGAAGCTCGGTAATACTTTAAGTAGCAGTAGGATATACAGGCAAATGTGTACCTTAATCTAAATCCTGTTCTCATAAAGACAAATCTCAGCACAATGCATCCAGGTAAGAAACAACCTTAGCCAAAACTCTGAGTAAAAGAATTCCCAGCTTGATTAAGTATAAGGAAAAGATAGAGTATGTTTTTTAGAACTAATCTATAATGTAGAAAGGAAAGGAATGGTTTTAATTTTACATCTTTCTATGTATTCGTAAAATTATTGTAATTTAATTGTTCACATGGTCGGATTGTTGACCATTTCTTCTCTATTTGGTTTTCCCGTAGATATTGTGCTGCTTTAATGGTAACAAGGGTAATTAGGATGGTGTGATGAGGCAGATGAGGGACTAAATCACTCTCACAGTGATCAGTGATTTACTCTTTGTCCAAATCTCAGTATGAGAGATGAAGTCGGAAATCATCCTATTGATACACAGCTGGCTAACACTGTCCAAAAGGAGGAGTTTCCTTGAGCTGTAGGAATTAACAGTCATATTAAAGTTTTACATCTTCTGAATGTCATGGACCAACAAATATATAAAATACAGCCAAGATCTGTGCTGAATCTCCTGCAGAAATTTTGTTTTCACTAAACCTATAATTCTTTATCTCATTTGTCATTTGAAAAATGGCATTTTATAATATTAATAAGCACTTCAACAGAAAAATGAAATCCTTTCTAGGTCCATTCTCCTTGTGATGGTACAACATGCACAATATCTTCTCTAACAAGCTGACAGAGGGGTTTACACCCAGCTGTGCCTTTCTGTCTTGAAAAGTGTTCTTTCATGTAACAGATCCCTATAAAAATAAACTGGCTAATTTATAGAGCTGGGTTTTATAGCAAGAATGTTCAACCAAGTACAATGAAACCTCAGCCAGTTGAAGCATTCCAACAAATACAGTGAATGCACTTAAATCTCTCAAAATATAATAAATGAAGTCAGTTATGCTTAATAGATATTTGGATTTTCTTAAAAAACATTTCCACCGGACTATGATACTTTGCAGGCCTGAACACATCAGTGATTTCCAGCTCCCAAGTTTTGGTGTACCCCCAGTACAATGTGAACCTGATTTCAAAAGTAACAGTGCATCATGGGGCACTTCTGCTAAACATACAGACTGTGACTGATGCCTTCATGTCTATTCCAGGTAATTGCATTTATTTCTGCTCACATGAGTGCTTCTGAAAGCCTTTTAAACCATTCTGGGAATTGCAGATCAGGTCAAAACAGAAAAGAGTTAGTCTTGTCATGGGTATTTCAGTGGAGCCTGCCAAATAGCAACCTCATGAGTGTTTGAGGCTGAAGAACTGTGAGGAGAGAGGCAAACATTTGATTCTGTCTTGTGTTGGCTGCATAATGGCACTTCAGAAAAGCTTAGTATCAGCCTAACACTGCTCCTGTAAAATTCTGCCAACTTCTCAACCTCAACCATAGCTGTGGATGCCTGTAGAAGAAGAAAATGGTGTAATGATGTAACAGTCATAGCTGAGTTCCTCCCTTGCCTTCTAATATCCTAAAAACCACCAATCTATAAATTAGATTAACACCAATCTGTTGGAAACACATATTAAAAGTGATAGTTCACGTACTTTTTTGGTCTCCTTTCTGGTATATTCCGTCTTCAGTTAATTAGTTCCACAGTCCTTGGCAGCCCCCTCACTCTACTCTTTCCCATCCACCTCAAAATAAGGTTGTCCGAGACAATAAACAGAAGCCCAAACATAAACAACCATCTATGGGAACTGAAATAAATTGCATGGTGATTATTTACTCACATATCACATTCCTTTGGCACATCCTTAGTCTTCCATCAGTTTCTGTTTCTCATTTCTCAAGGCAAACACCCCTATCCCTGTTTGCACAGAGACCAGCATAATGGTACCTTGATTTGAATTAAGAATAGTTAATGCTAACAAGAATTTGGCATCTCTGATTTTGAATTTTATCCAATTTTGGATCTTTCATATTGAAAAGACCTTTCCAGAGCTTCACCATAAGCATGTCTGGGTAGAAGCCCAGGGTTGAGCACTGGAGATGAGCCAAAGACTGCTAGTCCAGACACAAACATGTTTCTAACTGCACTGTACTGACACCACTTTGTATTTAAGGTTCACTTGCTACAGTTCATTTTAAGGTCAAATTTTACAATTTTTCATGCCTAGAAGCTCCTCTTCTTCTTGTTAGAAGGAACAGAAATATTAAATAGCATCCCCCTCCCCACCCCATCCATTGAAATAGAGCTGAACACAGAGAACATTTCAATGGATGTGATTAGTCATCGGGCTGTGCACCTCATTATGGGAGATTTACGTCTGAGCTAGCGTATACTGCTTGCAAATTGTACATAAAGTTGGAATCCTGCTTAGTTTTCTGCTGTGCTTAGCGATGAATTAAAATGCTCTTTTTGCTGTTTCTCATTTAAGCCTTTTATTGAACATTCTAAACAAGATCTGCACATATGGAATCTGCTATTCATTGGCGGGAGTTTAAATGGTATATAGAAGACAAGATAATGAATTTAGATCAAGACATTAATTAATATACTATATATTCATTTATGCTAAAAGCATAGGATGGATTTGTGACACTGATCAGAACACTTTATCACCTGGATTTGATAAAACTGTAACATCCAAAAGAATATGGTACTAGTGAGACTCAAGAAAGGAAAATTCTTTGCTCAAGTGTAGATTCTGGCATCTAGTGAAAATAATCTTTACTTGAATTATTATAGAAATAAGATGTTTGGTCACTTGCTGCTTTCTGGCAGAGAGGGAGCAATTGTGAATTCTTTAAAGAAAAGCGAAAAAATTATTAAATAATTGGAGAAGTAAATAGGAGGTGTGGAAGAATACATGTCCAAAGAATGACAAGTGCACTTGTAAGTTTGAGCTAATGAAGGGAGTGAAGGTGTGTTTGAAGGGAGTGGGACCAATTTCTGGAGTCATCAATTAGGCAAGTATATAATGTTATCAGTGGTGGGACCCAATTACGAAAAGGGAAAACTTTTACTTTTCAGTGACAATATATATTTGTCTGCACAATCTGAAGTATCTGAACTGCAGCCTTCTAGAACATAAGAAGCAATAAGCATGAAAAGTTCACTCTTGACTTTCCCCAGTGAAATTAGTCACCAGAACAAAAAAACGCCCCCTTCCTTGAACAGACAGAAAATCGCCTGGGCAAAGCTTTGTGGGGATTTATCTCCCTTTGAAAAGGATATAGTCTCTCTGATAATGAGTATTTTTCGTACATCCCCAAAGTCTAATGGGGAACCTTCTTTTCACTCTGACTGAAGGTCTGGTGCTCTGCTTAGCTTGGTCTGTAATACACTAAAGAGAGCGAGTCCTGCATTTTGGCTGAAATAGCTCATTTTCAACTGCAAGCCCAAGGCCAATTTCCAGCTGAGTAAAGCAGGGCTAGCTTCTACCTTGATAATTAATAAGTCAAATCCTGTCACTTTCCTACACTAATAATTCCTATTTGGAAATTACTCCAGCTTGTGGCACTGTAGTGCAGTGCACAGCATATCTGCTCTTCCCTTGGCCACTGGGGCTTCCATCTAGACTACTTATCTTGATGTAACAGCACATCTTTTCTGCAATGAAGAGATAGCTTCAGACTGCAAGGAATGAATCTCTCTGCTGACAGGGTGATATTTTTAATAGTCTGGTTAGTCCAGGATTTGCTGACATTTGTTTACTTCAGAAAAGGGATGGGAAGGTGGAGCGGGACGAGACATTAGCCTTTCACTTCTGTTTGCTGAGAGTGAAGGAAATGTGGGGACTGACTCAGCAATTAAAAAATAGATGTTAAATCTCCCTTTCCTTTCCCCAAAAGCCCTAGTTCTGCATTGCACTGGAACATGGAGGAAGGCTGCTCCAGTGCCCTTGCCAAGTTTGGGATGGTGTTTGGAGCACTGCAGCACCACGGCTCTGGCTCAGATCATCCCACCAGTGGGACTGCTCAGGTTGGGAAGCATCCTCATATTCGTCTGCTTCAGATATACAGGCAGCAGCCAAGCAGCTGATGCAGCGACGTGGCTGCTGCCCTACACTGAGATACACAAGCTGTGCTGCTCACACAGTAATGCTGCAGGGAAGCAGCAGTTCTCTCCTGTATTCCCAACTTGCCCCTATAAATTTAGCCCAGGGATCACAGATTGCCAATACAAGATGTGTAGGTTACATATATGCCATTTATCAAACAGCAGTGCCAGGGAATGCTGTAGATGCAGGAATTCACTCAGATGAGCTGCCAAATGGTTACAAAGATCATCAGCATCCCTCTGAATGGGCAAAAGCCTTTCTTTGGACCTAAGAGTTCACTCCTTGTCTAATGAGTGAAAAGCAAAATGAACCAAGGAGAGAAGAAATGACTTATCCAATGACTGGAATAAAACCCTACTCCTTCCTTTTCATTATGCAGCTCTATTGAAAAATGGCAACTGCAACATGTTGATGCTCTGCCTGATACTCCACAACTCTTACCTACACTTGTATCAAACTGGTTCAAAACCCTGTAACCCTAATATGGACCATTCAGGAAGTTACAAGAACTTGTGCATGTTCATGAAAGAAAACTGCATGAAATGGGTCAGTAAAGTCAAAGACAACACATTTGGATGCAGAAGCCAGTGAGCGAAGAAGCAGCTGGAGCCTGGTGGAGTATTTTGGGAAAGTACGACTTTAGGCTTGACCTGTTGAAATCCTTGCTTTTAAAGCATTTGCCATTGATCTCCATCAGAAATAGGATGCTGAGCTAGGTAAACCTGTTGGCCTGAGTCAGTCTGAATGCTGTTACATCCCTCTGTATTCATGGGGCTGACTGCACTAAAATCCAAATGCACAAGACAAATTAATTGAAGCTGTGCAGCTCTTCAGGTCCTTAATTCTGGCATTTAAGTTTTTGACTTTACTAATTTTAGTATGCAACAATACCATTTAGAAAACTGTCTTTAAATCACTACAAATACATGCCTCTTTCACTGCCTGGTCTCAGGTCCCATTTACCCTCACCACTTGTGCAGAGCACTGATTAAAAATTTATTATTTTGCCTTGGGTTGATATAGCAGTGCATACATCGATTCCCCCATTCACTGCATACATGAATGAATATCATGGGCATTGCACCAATTTTACGGCAAGAAAATGGAGACAAAAAGAAATCTAGTTTTAAACTACCAGAACAATCTGCCAATGAGAACATGACACCGACCAACCTTGTTGTTCTCATGTAGCACAGGATTTTTATTGCAATTTGTATACTTAAATCCTGATATAAATCAATATATGCATTTGCCATACTTTAGGGATTCATACCTAAGGCATAAGACCAAGATACACAAGAAGTAAACCATACAAACTCATAGAGATCTGTTAAAATACGTTGCTTTCCAAATTTTTTAAGATAGCACGACTGCTGTTTTTTCCGCAAGACCTAGATTTCTTCCCTCATTGTATTTAAGCCTTTCCAAAAGGCAGGACTCCCACCAATGAAGGACTCCTTTCCTGCATGGCTCTGATTCACTCCCCAAATCACTGTCCAGAGGACCCTGGGAAGACCTGGAATTAGACCAACAAGCTCTTTCTCAATTTTGTGGGGCATGGCTTCACCTTCAAGCTGCTTCTCATAAACCCTGGTGAAATGATTGTAAATAAAACGCAGAGGAGCTTTCTTTTCATAGCCAAACTCCCACAGTCATACGATACGCCCACTTTTGGCATTAAAAACATGAGTGGGCTGGCCTGTGCAGAACTTAAAAAAGCCTTTCCCAGTTAGCAACATTTAGCAGCTCATTAACATATCTGAAACCTGACCTTTAGCAGTCCATCCCAGGGTGGGGATCATTGAACTTTTCACTTTATTATTCTGGCTAAACTCAGCCTGAAAGTTTAAGGCGAAATTATAGTCTTAGTACAATATATGAGACGTATTTCTGTTTTGAGGAGTGTTCGTTTTGCCTGGAATACCAAGAATAGTGAATCAGCTGGCTGCTTATCCTTTTCCAATTATTTTTTGAATACCCATAGTTTCAGACAGGAATAATTTTGAACATAAAATTAGTTTGAACATGTATTTTCCTAACACCTCAAGGAGTCTAGAGAGGAAGTGCTTTCTCTGACAAATCTTTCATTGTGCATAGGTCCCCATGGAGGTCATTGGAGATTTCTAATCTGCATCCATTCTAATGAATTAATTATTTCTAGGGTTAATTTTCTGTCACAGAAGACAGCTAGTGCAATCTAAGCATGTCAGCTATGGCATGTTACTCCTTTAGCCCCTAGAACAGAATGGCCATGCATGAACCTTAATTTGTACCTGGGAATTATTTGGGAAAGTGCCATGGACTGAGCAAAAGCATCCCAGGGAGCATGCAAAAAATTTAATTCTCTATAGACTGCCACAGCCCCGTCCCTCTTCCATTTTCTAGTGAAGGTTTTAGCCAAAGGGTGACACTGTTCTGCCACTGCAAGTGAACAAGAATCACATGAAATTGATGAATTTATGAATTCTGTTGAGGTACCTAACTTTCATATGTGTCTTAAACCCTTCGTGGACATGATAGAAAGAACAGTGTGCGATTCAGTTTATCATGTCTTTATAGAGATGGCTTCACTGGTTTAAAGTACTTACAGCTGTACTGATGTAAAGGGCGAGGGGTTGCCTTGCTTTATAGGGTGACTGACACCACAATGTATCAACAGTGCCAATTTAGGACCAAACCTTCAGCTGTTTTGAGCCCATCACTCCCACATGACTTTACTGTGAGCATTCATTATTTCTCTGACCATTAAAACCAGCATGGTAATAGGAACTGGGGAGATGATCTCTGCCTCTCTTTTCATCTGACACGCTGTTTCTGTTTTCTTCTTCTCTAAAAAATCAGATTAACCCTTATAAGAAGCCCAATGCTGTGAAAGAAAAAGGAGAAATGAGGAAACTTCTGGATCCAGCTACTTTAAACCCTTAGTTTTTAGTACCTTTGATAGGTCTTAAAATGTTATGTTGTCAGTCATGGCAATGGATGTAAGACAGAGATAACCCAAACCCAGACTACAGCTTCCATTTAATATCCTCGTACTTGTAACTGAGAGATGTAAAAAAACAGGAAAGAGGCAGATTCTTAAGTCTGTTACCAAAAAAGGGTTTTCCTAGCTAAGATTAGAAGAAAGAAAATTATAATCTACACCAGAAGCAAGGTGCTGACTGTTCTCAATGAATCACTGATCTCACAGCATGGTTCATTTTATCACTTTAATGTCAGCAAAGCTTTGTGAGAAGCACTTCACAATGTGCTCTCAGTACATTGAATTTACTCAGAAAGGCAAATAAAAATAAATATAAACCAAACTGTATTTGTAAATCACTGCAATTTAAATGTGCGACAGAATGCAAAATTATGTTTTGTTTTAGAAAGAGATTTTAAGATTGCTTGCCTTCTACAGGAACCTATATATCAGTTTATTTTAGTTGATTGCTTCTGAGAATATTGCCCATCCATTCAAATGATGACATTGTAAATTGCTCTTTCCCTTCAGTTTTAAAGAACTAAAAGTGATTTTAGATATTGTCATGAGTTATCATTATAAAACTGAGCCAGAAATTTGTACTGCTTCAGCCTATCTCTCCCAAGCTGATAAATGATTGTTATAATGGTGTTTTCATTCATAAGGTTCCAACTGCACAGTACAAACTTAAAAGATTGCTAAATACAAACCAGTACTCTAGGGCAAAATATAAAAATGTGACAGCAAGGAGTATTAAAATCCATTTTCTTACAACAATATTATCTGCATTCTGTAAGATGTTCCCTGTGCAGAAAGTGGAAGGTGTCCCTGCCCATGGCAGGGAGATTGGAACTAGACAATTTTTAAGGTCCCTTCCAAAACAAACCATTCTATGATTTTAGGATTCCAAAGTGTATTTTTCAAGAGAAGCAGTAAGTTACAAAAAAAATATTTACCCCCTCCCAAAATTGCTGCACAATCAAAATTTCATAACCTCTTTTTAGATATGTTATTCTTTCACATGAAATAATTCTTCTCCAGGTTCTACTCCCTGGTTGAATGGTGCTCAGTGTCCCCTGGCACTTGGTGACTCCCACAGCAGTGATTTTTGCAGCTTGCCAGGAAACCCAACCCCAGCCTTGCTGTGAATGCTCTCACTTCTTTCCATTTTTGTCTCCAAGAGCAAAAAATTTAGTGCTGGTCCATTAACCCTGAGTTTGTCCTAAACAGGAGATAAAATTCTGCTGGAAATCACAAGTTTTTGTTCAAAGGAAGTAGTAATTTTAAGCTTTTGGCCTACAAGTATAAAGAATCTAAACTAAAAAACACATGTATAGAAGTTTCTTAGGGCAAGGATCCTGTTTAGACCATTCTTTTGGGTTTCTTAACCAGACAACTTGTTCACACATTCGCACAACAAACACTATCCCTTGAAGAAGGACTTTGGAGACCTATTCTAACCTGATAGGCACAATTGAATATTGACTCAAAGAAGTAGCTAATCAAAATGAGATACCTGCAAATCTTTTTATTGTGGTTATATTCAGCAATTTCTATCACTGCTCTAGAAATATGCCTTCATGTCTCAATAATCCTTTCTGTCTACCTCTGATTTTTTACTAAAGAGGAAGAATTATTTTAGCTTTGTTAGCAAGTATTCACCATCCAAAAGAGTGTC
>WEIV01001315.1:123983-217710 GCA_013390005.1 Calyptomena viridis | reverse complement strand
ATCTAAACCTGTAGTTCAGCTTGGAGACAAATTTACAGCATCTTAGAGTGGTTGTGTGCTTTAAGATAAGCTCAGATCACAAAAGGTCACATATTTACTAGGGGGGTTGTCATTTGAGAGAAGGAAGGGTGACAAAGGATGTCCTACCAATACCAAGGGACAAATCCTGTATGCTTCATGCCACATGAGGCAGGGAAAGCTTGACAGCCTCCCTTGTGCTTTTCCTTTTTCCCACTATATTGGATCGAGGGGAAAACATTTTTTTTTAAAGACGGATGGTGAAAAGCTGAAGCATTTCTCTTTCTTACACAATGCTAGCAAACCATATTGCAAGCTTTAATAAAAATGGGTTTGGAAAACATGCTCTCAGATTTAAATGTCTTTTTATTTCATTGTGTGTTCCTCAGGCAAAACAGATGTAGTTGTACTGGGCAAGAAGGTGTAAATCAGAAACTAAAGCAGGATATCTCTCACAGCAATTAATTTTTCTTTCTGATGAGGTTACATTCTTGCACAGTGAAGAGTCCTAAATCCAGAAAGAACTCAAATTACCATGAAATACTGTTTTTAACAACGGACCATTAACTTTGAAAAGCAATTTGGCAATAAATGTATTTTACTAAAATATTATCCAAAGATATCTGGCAGAACTAGAAGTGTATTAGCATAGGTTCTTTATAGCTCGAAGACTATAATATATGTTATTTGAAGAGATTCAAATGCGGGGGAAGGAAGTTATCTTCGAGGATGTTAAGCTAAACAAAAAAACACTTGCAAAAATAGCCAAGAGTATTGAGTTACAGCGTTGTGATAGTGGCACCAGCAATGCTATCAGCTTAGAAATGTGAAGGCGTAGAGAACAGGAAGAGTCTGAAGTATGAAGTAATATCAGCCCACTCACTTTTCTTATGCAACATATCTAAACACATGTAGGTGAACACAGCAGATACGTCTCCACAAAATTAGCTGCACACCCACAGTAAATCTCATTCATAATAACACTGCATTGGATTTCAAGAAGCTGTGCCTAAAAATAACAGTTCAGACTATCAGAGTCAGTGAGAAAAAACAAGCTATTTCTGTCAGAAAATTCATATTTTGTTTAAATCTTTCAAAGGATGCCTTAATTCTTTTACTGTTCCCAGTTTCATACTTTTAACTAATCTCATATTGGCTAAAATTTCAGATGTCTAGCAGTCAAAATATTTTTGGGGTTCTTTTTGTTTGCCCTTAAAACAAGTAGAAAAGTAGAGTCAATGATTTTCTTTTGTTTTTGTCAAACAAGTATTACCCTGGGGGAGAAAGCATGTGCTCTCATGTATAAATTCTTTAGCTGAGAATTCTTTCAACAAATTATTTCTGATCAGCAAGGTTTAGAAAGAAAAAAAAATGAAGAAACAAAAGTGTGAATCCCCCAAAACTGCCTTTCATGCATGACTTTATGTCACACTTCCTCAGCTACTGCCTTGTGGTCTCAGGGCATCGAGAAGTGTCTGAAAATGGAGATGCCTTATTGAAGTAATGGACCAGTCCATATAAAATATAAAGTTATGGACATCAACAGTGGTTAGGAGTCATCTTCCCTGCCTTCAGCTGAGGGGAAAGGAGTCTATATCAAAACGATCGTGTTTGCTCCTTTAGGCACTGGAGAGAGAAAGAAGACCCTCCAGGTAACTAAGAGAGGTACATCTTTTTACTGAGAAATATTAAGAAGTATTTGTTAATAATTATGGCTTCTTTATTTCAAAATAATATCCAAAGACTTAATCATGCTAGACAATGCACAAGGTATAAAGAGATTTTTTTCTCTCAAGTCCCAAATTCTCTTCCTTGTAATGGCTGATCTTCTTAAAGAGTTTAATTTCTCAAAAGAGTCTTTATGAAGACTGATGTGTAGGCAAGATCTGAAATTTTAAAGTATCACAAATCTTGCAGTTCAGAGTCAGAGAAAAAGTAAATAGACATAGTATGTGTTTCAAGAGGCAAATTTGGAAATGCTTGGATGTAAAACAAAAATGACTAATCTCACAGTGAACACCTTTAACTGAAAGGTATTCCAAGAGAGCTTTGAAATTCCACGTACACTGTTTGCCATGTAGTATATAGTTTGGATTGGAAGAGACCTTTAAAGGTCACCTAATCCACCTCCCCTGCCATGAGCAGGGACTTCTTCAAATAGATCAGAGTTTTTGGAGCCTCATCCAACATGGCCTTGAATGTTTGCAGGGATCGAGCATCCACCACCTCCCTGTGCAGCCTGTTCTAGTGTTTTACCACTTTAATTGTAAAAAAGCTTCTTCCTTATATCTAATCTAAACCTGCCCTTTTTCAGGTTAAAACTGTTACCTCTTTTCCAGTCCCAACAGGCCCTGCTAAAAATGTCTGCCCCCACCTTTTTATAGGCCCTGATTTTCCTCACAATCATTGATGGCACTCTCCAGACCTACTGACTAAGAGTTCAAAATGTAATAATGAAGTAACTGCAGCAGTTTGGAAGAAAATAAGGGATTTAAAATATTTTTAGCAGAAATAAAAAGTCAAAATGGTCTTAAACATGGAGTCACAAGACAAGTCTGCATAATAAACAGTAAAGTTGTTCTAAAGTATCACTACCAGTTTAAGTTTCCCATTTTGAGTGTCTGCGAAGTGTGACATTATTTAAATATACTGCACATCATAAAATGTGAACATTACTCTAGACTCTAGGTCATGATTCAAGAAAACATCCCATTAGGAAATACTTAGGCATGTATTTAAGTGATTGGATTTTAATGCATGTTTAAAGCTAAGCATGGACAGAGATGGAGTTATGTCTGTGTTTAAATACTTTCTGGAATTGTCATCTCAATTATACTGTCTTAAACCCAAGTACATCTGCTACAATTTCTTAAATTACTTTGGATTCACTTCTCTATAAATGAGCTCAGTTGGTTCAGCCTCATTCTAGTCAAAGTAGATCTCAGTCACCTAAGAAGTGGCACCAAGGATGACTTTATCCTGATGGAAATTAGGGAAGGGATGATTTTTTTCTCTCACATCCCTTGGGCAACATAAATACACTATCATTTTAGTAATTCTCCGCAGAACTCTTCAAGCATGCCTATGGAGGAAACCAGAGGTAAAACATTAAGAAAAGCAACACAGAGGAGGAAAAAAAGATTTTCAAGCACACTTAAAATGGTTTGGGTTTGTTTTGTTTTAAAAACCCCTGAGAATGAAAACATTCAGTATATAGGTTGGCTACCAGAAAAAGACTTCTTTTGTTTTTAAATATGTTGGATTTAGCTTCCTTATGAAATGTTTGTTATGTTCTCTGTTCTTGTTTTTGAGCCCGTAGGGATTTTTCAACCTTGTTAAAATGTGCCATCTGCTAGAGACATCCGTTATAAAATTACAACAACATAAATTTATGTGCCTGCTTCATTCTTAGGAGAAACACCAACACCTTGAAGGTAAAAGAAACTAGCAGGATTTTAGAAACCTGTTTTCATAAATTTGCTTACCTCAATTAACACAATATAGACAAATAAAGCAAGTTGTCACTAGTGCTAATCTAAACGGTTTCCCTTGTGATGCCAGCTAAGATTATATGATTACTCCCATCTCAATTTCCGTTTCACAAAACCTAAATTTTTGCTTGGGTCCTCAAATTATGGTATAAATAATAATTAAAAAATTCAAATATAAATATTCCCAACTGCATAAAAGATTGTACCTTTCATAATATTGATATTCAACTGTATGAAAGTAAAAGCCTTGTGCTATTTTGCACAAAGGAAACACTTTTGCAGAAGCTTGGCTCTTCCTAGACCACAGATGTGTTGAGGTACACATGGTATTTCATTGCATTTATACATTCTTCCATGAAAGATAAATAGCACCAGCTCCCCCACAAGATGTTAGAGAACATAACCCTACAGAGTTGACTGGAAGTATTCCTATTCATGTCAGTCAAATAGCTAATCTGCAGATTTTTTTGCCTTTTGGCAAAAACTGTCAACAAAGAAATAGATTAAAGTGATAAATCATGCAATATTCCCTGGTCGTGGTGAATGATGCTGAATGCAATTATCTCAGAATTCTACAGCAAAACTTAGATGAGATTTTGCTCTCATATTTTAGCCTCTCAGGCTCCAGCTTCATTGCTCAGAGTTGTACACAACTTATTAATTCAAAAATAAAGTTTTAGAAAAACTGAAGAATAAGAGATCACCTTCAGTGTACCAGGAGAGGTGGAGGCTCTGTCTCTTTTAAAGGAGATCCTCTCTTTTGAACATATTTTCTCCTATCCTGAACTGACTATCTGTTAAAAATGCCACCAGCAAAACTCAACAGAATTATTTTCATGGACAGGATCCACAATGAAAATGGTTATGAAAATACCAATCCAATAAGAAAAAGGAAGACAAGATCCAGATACTTCTGTGAGTAGTGATGGAATGACAACTGATGGTTAACGCTGAAAAATTCCAGATCATGCAGGTGAATTTTGTTCTTCATGGTTTCAAAGAAAGGTTCCTTCAGTCTAGGTCAGCAATAGAATAGGAATGGGGAGGGTAAGATGACTGTATAGCTTCTGCATGGAATATGTCATTCATTGTACATGATGCCTCCTGGCTTCCTGCTACTCCACTTTAGGCAACTAAGAGGTTCCTAAACCAGTATTTTTTGCAATGGTCTTCCTTATGATCATTGAGAAGAGTGGTTACTGAGATGAGAAACATGTGCTGGAGAACCCTCTTTCTGTTTGTCTACAGAGAGCCTTGTGAAAGCAGGAATCTCAGAGTGCCTAAAGTTAGGAGAGAACAGGGGAAGTGTCAGGATACATCAGAGAAAGGAGTTGGATAGATGATATGATGCATTTCCAGGAAACTCATCATGTCGAAGAAAGGGGTCTGATTCTGAAGCTGTTCCTGATGACTTTCTGTCTTCAAAACCCATTGAAGGAGGAAGTTTTTATATCATGACTTGAGGAAAATAAAAAAATGAGACAAAGGGAATGGAGTATCAAATATCAGAAGAGTTTGTGCATCAAGGAAGGAACAAAATCTGAGCATGCCAACTTCACCCCAATTTTTTTTCCTTTTACTATGATGGAGTACTTACGAGTTGCTTTCCTACATGAGTAAGGACTGTGCAACCATTAGAGGAGAGAAGTGTAATGCTATGCAAGCAGGAATGAATGAGAAATGAACTCAAAACAGAAAGAAGAAATCATCCAGAAGAAGTCATCCCAGCAATGACTAGGGTGTCCTGGAGCCTCAGCCACGGCCTCTGCAGCTCAAGGACTGCAGGGAAATGGTTGTACAAACAGGTGCTGTAAGTGTGGAAACATCCACACAGCCATGACAATGGTAGGTTTTTGGTTTTCAACATGTGGCTGCTGATTGTCAATGTTACAGGCTATGAGGTGGTGAGAAGCCTGAAATATATATTCCTCGTTGTCATCACCTCCATCTCACTAGAAAATATTTCAATCTCTGTTGTGGTGTGTAATTAGTCTATATTATGTATCTCTGTATTATATTGTTCTGTTAGTTGGTGTGTTCTGTTAACCCCTGCCCTTCACCCCAGATGGTTTGTCCCCTCCCTTCTCCTCCCCTCCCATTGGCTGGAGCCCCCTATAAGAACCTGAAACCAGAAATAGAAAGGGCTCTTCCCTGGTTGCTTCATAAGCTTTGGACCCTCCATGGGGCTCGCTGCCCCTGGAGTGAAATAAACTTATATGCAACCACGAGGAGCTGCCGGCACTTCTTCGTCCTCCGTTCACTAGCCTACTCTCGAGAGCGTGCAAGGGCACACACACCCCTTGCAAGCTCTGAAGCACCTTCTGAGATGGACTTCCCGACTCGGGGGTTTCCCGCCCAGAAGAGCCCCCTCCTATCAAGTGCCCTGCAGCAAGATAAGCCAGGGCTGAAGAAGGAGCAGGGGCAAGTGTGAGGATGGCTATAAATCTCTATCTGTTTGAACATCATGGTCAGTCCTTAAATAAACTTTTCCTTTCTCTTTGGCTTAATACTTTTACTCTTTATGACAGTTTCTTCACAATTTTGTTTTGTTTCATTTTTTCCCCACTTTGCAAGAGCCAGGTTTCCTTTGGCGTGTCATTACTGACACAATCATGGGAATTGTACCTGCTGTCAGGACTTCATCCTGCTCCCAGACTCTCTTCATGAGTGTGTTTATTCCTCATGGCCATATTTCTTCCCGGCTACCATCTGCCTATCGCCTGTTTTCCTTCTGTCTGACCCAATGCAGTTGCCTTGGGAAATAAAAAGATTTCAGCCTACATTTTCAGATGTTTTCACTTACTTTGGGGTACCATCTTGAAAAAAATCCCCATCTGCGCTTTTGTCAAGGACCATGAATCTGGGGCTCACACCAAATTCAGTGAAGTTAATATAAGTAACAGCACGTGGAGGGTGGGAGTCCTGTCTTCCACTCTTTTCCTGCTTTATTCACTTGGTTCCAGAAATGTAAGAATTTCTACTGTCAGTCCTGGAAGGGTATTCACATCAGGAAATCACAGTGGTGCTTTTGATATTCTGTTCTACAAGAATTTGTTATTCTTTTAAGGTTTGCTTCAAAATTGCCAATGTTAGTTGCTTTTCCTTGTGGAGAAAGAATCTCAGCACATCCCAATGAAAGGTGGCATTAAAAACCTTCATAAAAGCCCCAGCCTTCAGCAAACCTGAAATAATACTTTCCCATCTCTTGGGAGTGGAGCAAGCCCCATTACCCTATGAGGAGACCTTCAACCCTCACCTGCCAAGGCTGTGAAATCCACTTGGTTTAATCAGCCCATGTTCCTACTTTGCCAGAGCTCAGATTCAGCTGCAGAAAAAATTGCAAAGCTCTCACAAATGAAACAAGACACTTTAATTCTATCCTCAGAAATACAAACATATATTTATATAGTTACTCGCATTTTAAGATGATTTTCCCATCTCATTGGATAAAGTAACTAAATGCCAGCCTGATTAGGGAATTTAAAATTTTGACTTCTAGTTGCACTAAATGCACTAAGTTTATGGCAATTAAAGACAAATCTCATTATTTTGTTCTCAGGCAGATCTTAAGCTCAGGAATGACTAGACTATTATTCCCAGAGGTGACTTTTACAGTGATTTCTAAGATAACAGAGGAAGATGTTTGAGGAAAAAAAGCAAAAAGGAAAAAGAGGATAGGAGAGAAGAGGATTTAAGAGATTAATTTCAGTTCCTTTTTCTTTTCATATACCTGTTTCCTAAAAGTTAAGTTTCTTAAGTCACCAAATTTTAGAACAGACAGTTTTTCTACTGCCTGTTTTTTTTCTGTGTAATTTTCCAGCACTGTTGTTAGAAAACTGAGCCCAGCAATACTTGGTAGTAATGCCACTCTGATGCATATATGGACATGCTGCTGATATGTGTGACTGTGTTTGTGAGCCTGTGCTGTGTGAATCATGGCTGAAAATAATGCTTGGGAAAAAATATTTGGGTAAAACAGCAGAGCTGAATTCATGGTGAGCTGAAACTGATTGACGTTAACTCTAGCACATATTTCTGTGTAACTTTGAGCTGGAAATTCTAGCCGAACAGAATTTGAAAATTATATATCGTCCCTCAAGAGCATCAGAATTTAAAATAGGAAGGAGATTGTGGAAAAATTGCTGCAGATTTCTGGGTCCCTATGTTGTGTTACGTTCTATTTTATGATAATAGTAGGTAGGTTAGTGAAATCCTTTGGATTACATTTTCGTTTTTGTCACGATCTAGTCCTGCTTCACTGTCTGTCTGGCAACTAGGAAATTCAGATCAAAATCTCAAAAGTGCCCACTGGCAATAATTGGACTAACCTCAGGGAGGTATTTAGAAAACAGAGAAAGTTGGTGATTGCCCTTGAGACTTTCATCATGTTGTTTTCTTTCTGTGTTATCAGATGGCATTAGTCCTCCCTTATACAATGCAAGGGAAACCAAGGCTGCCAGGACATTTTTCAATGAAGCCAAGTGCTATTTAAAGCCTGTATTTGGAAGCCTCTTTATCTCTTACAAGTGTTTACATGTCATGCAAACATGACATGACAATCCATGAGAGGATCGTCTCATGAGCGTGATACCCATACAGATCTCACATTATTCTCAGAGAAGTTGCAGATTCACAATGACCAGGCATACACTGGGTTATCCAGCCCACACACTCGCAGCCAGAGTTAAAACTCAGACAAGATGTTCAGGTAGAAATATTGAGGAAGTATCTCTCCATTCAAACAGGAAAGGGAGGTCGGATGTTTATGATATTGATGTTATCACCAGCACTTGGTGCTGGAGGTGACAGTTGTCTGCTCTCTCACATACCCCTGGGTGAGATGTCTAAACTGAGGAGAGTTTTCTCCTTTGAAGCAAAGGAGCAGCAGCTCCTCTTGAGACCATGTGAGGGATGACTGTCCTTCATAGCTGACTTCTCTTCACTGACGGTAGAAGCAAGTCTGCATGAGTAGCAATTCAGTCATATCCTCAGAACACTACAGCAGTTTTTCATGGGAGTGATCATTTCATGGTTCTCCTGTCCTCTGGTGTTGTCCAAAGCACCTTAATTCAGCACAATTATTAAGCATGTGCTGAACCCATTCTTTTTCAGCAATGTTTTACTTTTGTCATATTTATTTTGTCATATTTAACATCAATATTAAAGATTTTCATAGAGAGAGACGTTTCATTGAACTACGGCTATCTTGATGTAAATTCTAATTGACATTAATGGCTTCCATTGGTATTAAAGAATATAATTTGCAAGGTCTTTTGGGCAGGTGTTATCTTTAAATAACATTGATGTTTAATGTCAGCAAGCCAGAAATGCCAATGTCTTGCCAACTTGTGTTTTCATAACTCCTCCTCTGCAACAGATCAAAAAAATCACTCCCTCCCCTTTCCCCTCAGCTTTGAATATTGAAATAAAAATATATCCTTTGTCTTCACTAAATGCAATGCAGTTTTAAAATTAGGAGCGTGTGAAAGTTCATATACTGCACAGGTGGGTTTCATCTCACTAATTTTAGACCTCTGAAAGTTGTGCATCTGTTCCAGATTAGTTGTCAGAGCCCATCTACAGCTAGTGGAGAGAGATAGGCACCTCACCATACCCTTAAATAGATAAAATAGGTAGGATTGATCACTTTTGGAATAAGGGGTGGAGATAGTACTGGGTCTATCTGAGCCCATAGCAGCCTTAACAGTGCTATGAAATAATACTCCACTGTTTTGACTACTGTGAGCACAGTGCTGGGCACGGGTAAGATTTTGGGAGGAGACACAAGCAGGCCACCTGACCCAGACTGACCAAAGGGATATTCCATGCCATATGATGTCAGCTTAAATATAAAGCTAAGGGAAGGAACAGGGTGTGGGAGGGGGCATTGATTGTTTCCAATGGCTGCCTGCTGAAAAAGACAACCAACATGTAGAAGCCTTGCTTCTCAGGATGTGAGCTCGCCTCGCGAATGGGAAGTAGAAATTAGATTTTCCTGCTTTGGTTTTCACGTGTGCAAAACTTTTGCTTATAGTAAACTGCCTTATCTCAAACCCCATAAGTCGTTGTCATCTTACTGGGAAAAGGGGAGGGGGCGAGAGACCGTGAGACCACTTGGTGTCCAGCCAAGGTCAACCCACTACAACTTTCTAGGGTACCTGCTTGTCACCAGCAATTATAAAAATGTTAAGACAATCAATTAGTCTGTAAGCCTAAGTTTTGAATAGCTAAGATACATAAGATGAACTTCTATGAAAGCATTTACCTCTCTCCACTGGGTCCAAGGTTAGTCAGTGTCTTTGTGCCCTGAATAATAAGGACTTTAAAATGTTCTTGGAGCTTCAATCTCATATTAGTGGTTAAAATTCAGCTTGGACACAAAGGTAAATAATCTGAATAAAACTGCAAATGTATTTAAAAAATAGTGGACTAAAATCAAGCAAAATTGCATTGATTAGATCAAAAGCTGACATGGGTTTATTTATCTTATTCCCAATGGTGGCTTTAGAAACAGAAAACACAGACTTCACCAAATTTGTTTTATAGTAAAAACTTTCCTCAGCAGTCTTGGTGACTCAGCACTCAAATTACCATATTTCGATATATGACCCAGTGTAATTAGGACTATATATATTTTTTTAGCTGGCTGTTACTTTTATACTGTAGCTGAGCCTTCAGAACTAGTAATTTATCTCCACTGATGAGTCTGCTCTCTTTTCAGTATTAAATTGCTCATACATTGTAGCTGTTACTTGAAGCAGCAGAGATTGCAAGACTATGGACAATTCCTTGCAAAGCTCTTTATTGCCGAATCTCCTTCCTACAGTGGCGGATGTTTGCATTTTAAGACCTAGTTTTTACCACGAGTTTTTGTATTTAATGGCACTTTTTCTGTGCTTGCATAGGGCATGTGAGAGTATTTCAGAAGACTCTAGTAATGAAATTAATTTTTCCTGACTTTAACCATGCAGAGCTTTGTCCTTCATTCCCTCTCTTGTCAGTAACAGAGAGAGCAGAACATCAATGAGGATTCAAAACTATTCTGACTCTCCCCTTGGGGCAGGAAGAAGCAATCCCTGGAGGTGCTTCTGTGCCTGGCCACCTCAGGCTCAGCCTGGACAAGTAACTGGCTTATATTGGTTTTAAGTAACAAATGTTAAGAAAGATGCATTCTTGTAGAAATCATCTTTACCTGGCAAATCGGACCAGAGGGTCTTTGGAAAGGCCTCAGGGAAAATTATGTAAGTGTCTTTTTTCTTCAGGCAGTACCTCCTGACAGATATATGGGATGCATAAACAACAAGCACACAACGACAGGAGGATAAATAGGTTGAAAAAAGCATCCTGACACAAGGGGACAGAGCAGGGAAAAATGAAGAGTGGGGAAAAACATCACAGAGTATGAAGGTGGGATGTAAAAACAACACAAAATCAGCAGCAAACTTGCCACTTTCTGCCTTGATGTGACTGACCCAGCTCTGGCTGGCAGTTTTCAGGGTCCTGTCCTGCCTCTGAGAAATGGGAGAGAGAAGCAAGCAGGGAAGAAGGGTGGGAGAAAGGAAGCTACAAGCTACAATATCCTCCTCACTGCCTCCACTCAAGGCCATGGGACAACAGTGTGGGACATCAAGCAGGTTTCTGATTCACAGCTTCAGTACCATAACAGGATCATGGCAGTGGGGGAGGAAAGGTCTTGCCTTCCTCAGCTCACAAATATTTTTGATATGTACCTTGATTTACAAGTTCTTAGTCCAATAAGAGAAAAACATCCAACGATTTGATGTGCAGAGTCAGCCCAGCCAACTTAATTAGCTTATTAAAAATGGGTTGATGAAAAACCTCTCCCTAGTGCTCATCCCAGCATCTATGTGGATGCAAAATATCATGTAAATTAGGTAATTAACTGGGTTTTGCTTCGTTAATAGATAAATCAGAGCAATAAGAGTCTTCCTAAATACTAGCTATGCATTTTTCCAAAAATAGGAAATCTAACGCAATTATTTATATTAGATCTTTTTGTATGTGATCACAGAGCATAAAAAGAAATTAGAGTTCCATGTTTATTGTTATTAAAGAATCCCCTAGCCTGTTTTTTTTCATTTGGCTTAAAAAAGACAGCAATGTTGCTATTCCAATTCATTAATTATCAGACTCACAATTTAAATCGTAAGTTGAAGATTCCTACTTTCAGCTTGTTCCTATTTATACTGGAACATAAGAGTATATTAGAAGGACAGAAATCTAAACCTGAAATTATAAGAAATTCCTCAGATAAGCAAAGCAGACAGATAGTTTATACTAATCTGTATTTTTGTATATTTTATTTAAAACAAATAAGGATGGGTGAACTGTAGCTTTTGAGCATAAGCCCTTCTATGGAGTTGATATGCTAGCTGATGGAAGACTTATATTTTTTCGGACATCTAACTTTGGTTTCCTGCTAGATCTGTCAGTATATTATATGATCACTTCAATGTTTCCAAATATACATTCATGATCGTATACTTCACTATATAAAAATACTTGTAGAAGGTAGTAGGACTTCAATTATGCTGTAATTTTGAAGCTGTTTCTGTATAACTGTATTTTAGAGTAAAATGCTTTTGTTACTTTTTCTATGCCACAAATTAGGATTATCATGCAAGAAATAAATAATTAAAAAATCAATAACTCCATCATGTAGGTGAGCTGTTAATTACGTGAAAAACAGGCATGAAAATTATCTCTAAGTTAACTGTAATATAGTCTTGTTGTTGTTTCATCATAACCACAGTGCAATTGTGTGTCACTTGTGCCTCTCCTGTCAGATTAGGAATTTATTCCTATGGAAAGATATTAAAAATACTTTAGGTAACACAAAGAGGAAGCCTAAATCACTAAATTCATCAGAATAGATAAAATATTCAGGATGTAAATATTTGGGATGGGTTTTTTTCTTTTCCTTTTTTTAAAAATATTTTTCCTCTCCTGAGCATCACCTTGCATAAGTTGACCCCTCCAAGATCACTCTTCCATCTAACTTATTTTCCCCAACATAGTCTCCATATTAGATAGAGGTTTCATTTTCGTACAACAAGGTGTTACTGGCAGAAGAGCCTAAAGGTGCTCATTGTTGCTCATTCTGTGTCTCAGGCTCATTCCTCAGATCGAAAACCTAATCAATAGTTTTCCAAGTTTTAGTCTTTTTATCTACTCAATAAAACGTGTTTAAAGGAGAAAATCAGGATTTAATCCATATTTAAGAGGTAACTTTGGGGCTCTTTCTGACTTAAATGCATTGCAGTGCTGGAGGATGAAACAGGATAAAGCCTTATTGACGGTCTTGCAGTGACGGCTGCTGTTTGCCTGCCCCAGATGGGCCGGCAGCCATTAAGCCAAAAAACAAGAGTCTCTTCATAAAATCATTCCACAATGCAGGAACAGCTGTGAAAAACTGCCTGTTGGTGTTTTGTGGAGAGGTAATGTCTTCTCTGGTGTGAAAGCACATGTCAGCTGAACTGTGTATTAAGGAAGAATACAGTAAATCAATAGTACCTTGATGACCATAGTTAGGTACATAGTACAGTCCTTTGGTAATCTCATCCCACTTGTGACTCTGGATGCACTTTGTACTTCTGAGATGAAAAATAAAGTTCTCTTAGTAAGGCTTAGCCCTTATGTCTCACCTTTAGCATATTTCATTCCTATAAATACCCATATACCTGTGGAATGCCATATGCCAATTTTCTGGTAAGATTTTTATGTGATTTTTCTACTCACATATGTGACAGCAAATATTCTTTCAGTACAAGTCTCTTCAGGACATTGCTGATCTTATAGCCCAGCCAAGGTTAATTATTCTGTGACTTCAGTTGGATACTTAAACAGAAGGATGCTGATATTGGCTGGGGATTATTAAAACTATTTGCCATTGCTGTTGCTACTTCTCCAGTGAAGCTGCAATTCTGCTGGCACCATGGCTGATCTCTTGTTCATTTATCTTTTCATTGAGGAAAAGAGTTTTCCTCCTCTCCTTTATCAACCAATGTCTAGTGTGTCTGAGGTATTTCCAGCAAGATTCTGACCTTCCCAACATCATTATGGCTCTCCTAAGCAGATATGGTTATTCTTTCTTGCTTGTAGCTCTTTGGGTAAGTATGTCTGGGTATAGACCAGCAGATGAGCCAGCTGCTGCCCTTCTTTATCCTCTTTCACCTTAAATGCTAATCTGCCCTTGAATGGAGGTCCCAGAGTGCACAGCATAGACATATATAGCATTAGAGCAGCTGTCTCAGTCCTCCTGACAGAGTTTTGGTGGTGGCTCACAGCCAAACACGAAGGAAACAGCTCTACCCCAGTGGTGCAATGCACCTGCACCTCTGCAGCACTACCCTCCTCAGCCAAGTGACCCGTGGCCTGATTACAACCCAGTCCAGTTGGACCTATCACAAATAAATGCTTTGTAGTGAGAGAAAATGTTTCAGTCACAAGTATAGCAAATTAGAAAGTAGTTTTAGTGGCTGCTTCTCTTATTTTATGCAGTGAGAGCAAGCCCTGGATGACTTTCCAAGAAGACATCTGGCCTCCTCCATGGTTACCCCCATGTTCTATAGCAGTTGAGTGTCATGGTCCAAAATCAGACCACGCAAGGAAGCCATAAGGGTCATGTTAAATTTCTAAAGCTAGTTCTTCTCTACAACATTAATCAAATCTCTCAGTTTTCCTTTTTCTTGGTCTCTAGAATGAGTTTGTGTTGCAAGGTTCTCAGAGCCTGGAATGGATCTCACACAACAGGGCCTTACTAAGAGCATGGCAATAATAAAAGCAGAAACCAATAGCACATCTGTTGCAAGATATCCCAGACAAATTAATTTCTGAGGCGATTCCATTGACTTTGACAGATTTATCCCGTGAAGTCAACCATGACAATGAGAAGCCAGGGAGAAAAGGACATGATTTCTGCCATTTCCACACTGATTTATTGCAAAGAGTTTTGGGAAGGTGGAAGATTGATGAAGGATGAAGTAGGGAAGCCCCTTTTCTGACAGATCACACACATATTTTGTCTGTCTGAAAAGCCAACAATATTTTTTTTCTAACGCAAAAATACAAACACATTTTAATCAAGTATTTGGAAGTATCTGGTACAAGGAGCTCTCCTGTTTTATGATGCTCCCATTTCTCTTCTCTTTACGAGGACCAAACTTGCAAGTCCTTCCTGACACAGACATCATGGGGCTTTTCAAAGCTCAGTCCAGTCAGTGGAGGTCCTTACTGTAGGCACTTCTTTGCCTGTGATTAGATAAGATAGGGATCTCAGAGATGGGTAAAACCTAAGAGCTGGACTCTGCCTGAAGGAGCATGAACAGACCCCACCTGGACATTTAGGAATACAATATTGCAGCCCATGACACGATTTCACCCCTCAAAATCCAAAGAGTAAAGTGTAGATGAACAGTATGGCCAGGATAATTTTACCAATACATTATTTGAAGAGCACTGATACAATTTCAAAAGGTGTAGGAAAAGGTGCTGGGAAGCTGAGAGCCAAATACCTTGTAGTCAGTCAGGTCCTTTAGTGCTCCTTACCATGTTCCT
This sequence comes from Calyptomena viridis, assembly GCA_013390005.1. NCBI lineage: Eukaryota > Metazoa > Chordata > Aves > Passeriformes > Eurylaimidae > Calyptomena > Calyptomena viridis. The sequence continues at coordinate 202,624 of WEIV01001315.1, read as the reverse complement.
ACTCCCATCCCTCACAAGAAACTGTGTTTTCCCAGATCCTGGAGCTGACAAGGGGAGACACCAAAAACCAGCACCTGGGTGAGCAGACAGCACATATCTCAGTGTTGTTTGCTGAGGTGGTGCTGGAAGCAAATTCCCCTTCTGACCTTACAGACTGCTTGGATCCTGGGCTGCTCCATGAAGATAAGTTGAGGCCTTAGTTGTCACTTGGAAGATTATTGTGTTTGACTATGAAAAGACCAGCGTTAGCAAATATGAAGAGGCAACAAGGAGACTATGGATTATGATTTGACAATGTCACCTCGTGTGGGGATTATTGATGCAGGCAGCATGCAGCTGGAACAGAGGGATTTACAAGGATGCTGCCTCTGAGAAGAAGTAGTGGGGGAACACTGTTATCCTGAATTCCTTAAGAAACAAGAAGAGATTTGCAAAGTGGTTTGAGGAGGCTCATGGTCACATGTCATATGCTTGATGGAAATAGGAATCAAATGCTACAGCTGAAAACAAAGAAAAAGAAAGACCACAGTTTCATTCTGCAGAGCCAAGGGCATATAAGGTGGTGGGAAGAAAGGATAAAGGAAGAACATTTTGATGAACTACATCATCCAGGGGAAGCCTGGAGTACAGAAGGCAAAAATAAAGTGGGGGAAAAAAAGTATAACTCAATGAATCTCTGGAAGCAGGGAAATAATATGGCCATATCTCTAGGAGATGATCAGCAACAAGTAAAACTGCCATACCAGGGATAAAAAAGGAAAAAAGCAATATAACCACTTTATTTGCATTTCCTTTAAAAATGGCTCCCTTCTGCTGGTAACGCTAAACACCAAGCAGCAGTTTTTGATTTCCAGAAAGCGCTAGGTTCCCAAATGGTTTGGATATTGATTTAACCTATTATACTGGAAGTCTAGTATCTACTGCCTGTGGACTTTGAACTGTTGTGAAATCCAGATTGTGATGATCATAGAACCAGAAAGTGCGTTAAGAAGCGAGTGCTAAAATTTAGATCAAGAATAGCTTGAATTTTAGCTCTTACTGAGACGTCTTCCTTCAGTGCATTTCATAAATCCAATCACTCAGCCTTCTCACGTACCATACCAGTGTGAAGGCAATGTTGTGACCAGCTTCCCTGAATTACTGCCGGTTTGTACTGGAAAGACATAAAAAAGGGTGTCAAAGGACTGAAGATGTGAAAAACTAATGATGCTGGTCTGAAGAAGTAGAGTGCAGAAATCACTAGCCACCCAAAACAGCTTTCATGTCTAGGCATAAGGGGAACAAGGTACAAGATAAGGAAAGTAGGTGACATTAGTGCCTGTGCTGAGCAGCAACACATGGTTTAATAGATATATGAGCATTTCACCAGGTCTCTGTTGGGACTCCACAGTAGCTACAAGGTAGAAACATTGGAAGGGTTTATGGAAGAGCAATGTTGTTAAGACCAATGTGTAGCAGGAAGTGATACAAAACCAGAAATCAATAGAAGAGACGAAGCATGTCCTGGTCAGAGGAAGTTCTTCTGATGCAACATCTCATGCACTCCTACTGTTGTATGAGTTCAGACAAAAGGTGATCAAAAGCCAGTGAGCCATACGAACGATGAGATTTCCAGTATTTTTTACATGTTCGATTTAAATGAACAAAACCCATATAGGCCTGGAAGAGTTTGTTGTGTGAGTCACAGCTGCTCTGAAGAGCCTAAAAGCTAGAAATTTTCCAGAACAAATGAAGCAAAACACCAAAATATTTGTATATATCAAATTATCAGTGGACCTTGGGTACTTACCAAAGTTCTCTAAGAAGAAAGATTTTAGTAGTTGCTTTGGATTTTTGCTATGTTGATTGTAACATGACAGTCTTATAAAATGCCACTAAATAGCCGGGTGGTTTGTGTTATCAGAGTCTTGCAAAATAAAAGATACGTAAGAAAACTATGAACATAAAAATATTCTGTAGGAATATTTGTAGGAGTCTAGTGAGTACAGACAATTATCTGAAGTTCTCTAAAGGCAGGCATAAAATAGGAATAGCGTGATAAAACTGGGCAGATGAAAATTTAGGTTTAGCATAAACAAAGCTGACTCATTACATAGACAGAAGACAAAATTTCTGTTCTGCCATAACAGAAACCTCATAGGTTTTGAGATTAGGGAAAACAATTCTGATCACTCGTCAAAGCATTGCAACTTTTCATTTCCTCATCAAAATCACAGTTTGGAGGTCTGGCCTGTACACTAAAAAATGCAATCTTAGTCTTAAATTTTTTAGTTATATAGAGTCCATCAAGACCTGAAAAATTGGTCCAGTAGTGAATTGCTTTCCATGCAAAAGAACTGTATCTTTATTCTGATATCAAGTGATTTACCTGCAACCTCCAGACACTGACTTCTGTTATATCCTCTCCATCTGCCCTGTACAGGGGTGCTGTTGAGTACACCAGGAACATCACATTCCTCCCAGTGAATGTGTTAAAAAACTGACTCCTGTTTTTATTCTATTTTAAACACACTCTAGGAAAGAGTTAACAGTACCATGGAGTCAGTGAATAGATGATAGTGATCTACATCTTACCAGATGAGTCCACTCAAAATGTCAACTAGCATCTCCCTAAGGTCACTCTCCTGACTGATGTCACCTTTCCATTCTTTCCCTGAAAAACATTTGCCATTTCATCCTCCCACGTTAACGACAGCAGCATACTGGGAATTCATATTCACCTTGTTATCTACTGTGATCTCATTGTTTTTCATTTTGGGGGAATGCAATTTCTCATCTTGCAAATGTGAATACATTCTTTGTTTCTAGATGCATAATCCAGCACTTAACTGTGATGGAGCACGTGTTGACAAAATGAGCTGCTTAACGATGTGCTTGGGCTGCCTTTTCATTATTTTTTATCTGCCAAACCTCTCATTATCCAAGAAGTTTACTACTATTGATTTCTTTTTCATTCCAGAACACGGGGAAAGAAGTTGAATAGCATGGAAGAAATTTTTTGCCTGATTATTTATGTCTTCCCAGAAGGAAGAGCATACATTTGTGATTTAATATTTCATTATTATATTTAATATAAGCTACAGTGATTTAAAGTAGTACAAATACATGCATGCATCAAAATGTTCTGCAGGAGTAAATCAAATTATCATTATTTAAATAGACTATACAAGCATGGTTTCTTTTCTCCTGTAAGCATGGAGATTCATTTTAAAAATCAGGTTTATCTAATAAGACATATTTTCCATGACATCATGCTCATAATTATTGCACCATTTAAAAAATCATTGTATGCCATAAAATTTACTGATTTTTTTCCAGACAGATGTTTGGTCTAGGGTGTTAAAATATCTGTTGCTATCGTATTGAACATTAAAATTTTAGAGGATAAAGTTGTTAGAATATTTGTGCTTAAATCTTTTTTCTAATAAAATTCTTTCCTTCATGTTTACAATTTACAAGCAAAAGGAACTCCTGGATGTTTTCCTTAATTCATTTTCTCACACCCAGCTTTTTTTCTTCCCCTTTTTCTCTGTTTATTTTTTTTTTTTTTCCCCCAGAGGAAAAATAAAATGAGGTTTTAGAGTGGAAAGTAAAGAGTTTGAAAATTATGGACACTGGAAAGTTCTCACTTTAATTCCCAGGAAACAAAACATTTCCTATTCTTGAACTAGTGACTTAATTCTTAGCCATACCTTTTCAAAGGTATTTATAAGAAAAATTTTTTTTTTGTCTAATTTTTTGTCTAGTGTTGCTGGCATTTGGTGAAACTTGAATTCAAAGCTTTAAGGTTCTTGAATCTGTCCAGAGGAGGACAACAAAGCTGGTGAAAGTGCTGGAAGGAATGTCCTATGAGGAGAGGCTGAGTGCTCTGGGTTTGTCTAGTTTGGAGAACAGGAGGCTGAGTGGTGACCCCATTGCTCTCTACACCCTCCTGAAGAGGGAACGTGGAGAGAGAGGTACTGAGCTCTTCTGTCTGGGATCCAGTGATTGGATGGTTTGGATAGCTGGACTCAACACCATAAACTTTCCTTCTAATGTCACCCATTATTCAATATACCAAACTCATTAGAGGGGTATTAGGCTAAAATTTATCATCCAGAAACATGTAATCTTTGTTTTGTCACGTAAAGTTAAACCAATGTTCTCTACGAGAAAACAAAAATAATTCTTAACAACTTTATCAGAGTATTTCATTTGCCTACCCAAGTTGTTAGTGGATCAGTGACATGGTTCCACACACTGTTAAGAGAAAAGTTGTGAAAGAACCTGATCTGCAGGTTAAAAACAAGTCCCTATTTTTCAACAATTTCTATGATACTTTGACTTTTCCTTACTAATGTCAGGTCAAACAATCTAAGAATTAAAAACTTTTCAATGTGCTCCAGTAAAAGACATTAAACAGGATATTTATGTCACTGAGTAATAAAACTAAAATTATACTTATCTTTTCAAATAAACATTAAATAAACTCAATGGATTTATCAATAGTTAAAATATAAAGTTTCCTAAGGAATGTATTGTTTGATGTGTGTTTGGCAGTACAGTGGCAGATCCTAGGGAAGTAGTATGCAAATGTGACAGGGTCAGGTAAAAGAGGTCACAAAAGGCAAACAAAGGTCTCCTGGAGCACTGGCAATATTCTTGAAACTTAAAAGCTGACAAGTATCTTTTCAAGCTTCTGAACAAAATTCCAAGTGGATGATGTTTAACAATTTCGTTGCTGCAAAACTGAACCACAAATATAGTTTGGTACTTTTTCTTTTCTATTAAATGGATTGACACTTTTGCCTTGTTTTGGCCAATTTTCTATGCTTGCTGATGCATTCGAGCTTGTTTGTCTGTCCTTGACCACCAATTACTTTTATACCTCCTGACCAATTTCAAAATCATCGTAAGTTTATAAACTTTTTTTTTAAATACTCTCTAAAGAGGTTCTATTACTTTCCCCTCAGGGAAAAAATCAGTACATGAGAGGTCAAAATCCACGTAAGAGAGATCTTTCGAGACTTGCTTCATTAACTGCATTGCCTGACTTCCAATAACCTAAGAAAGAGGTAGAACATCTGTACCTATGATTAGTAAAGCCTTTCCTGCCTCAATATCCTTTCAAGGTTATTCATTTAAAAGCATGATAACTGCATGATAAAGTTCTATTTCTTAGCTCTAATGGAAGAGATGTCGAAAACCCACATAAGGGACTACAAATGACATGGAGCTGCTTGGAGAGGGACTTTGACAGGGGCATGTAGTGACAGGACAAGGGGGAATGGCTTTAAACTTTTTTGTTGGGGTGGTGAGGACCTGGAACAGGTTGCCCAGAGAAGTTGTAGCTGCCCCATCCCTGGATGCGTTCAAGGCCACGTTGAATGGGGCTCTGAGCAACCTGGTCTAGTGGAAGGTGTCTTTGCATATGGCTGGGGGGCCTGGATCAAGATGATATTTAAGATCCTTTCCAAACTAAATCATTCTATGATTCTACTTTTTTCAGTAGAAGACTAGATGAGTCCCACAGCTCTCACTCCTAAAAATGATAGCTTGAATTTGGCTGGGACTGTGATGGGAGGGATATTTACATTATTGACTTTTGTTTTTTTTTAATTCTCCTGATATATTTGGCTTTTGTACAGCTCCAATATTGCACTTTCTGGTAATGCTTTCAATACCAAAGTTAGCATCTCTCCTGTGGGGTCTTCTTCTCCTTCAGCTGCTCCCATGAGAAGATTATGCATTAGAAGGGTTCGAGTTTTGCTCTTTGCAGTTTCCTTTTGCAGTGGTATCTACTCTAAGGACAAACAGGTTGTTTGTTCCCAGATCTCCCAGTGTAGTTTTAGAAGGTTTAAATTGCATTAACAAAAACTTTGTGCTAAACTATTTTAAGTTACTGTAAAAGGCCAGAAGGTTTCATTGCTCTACACTCAGTATGCAGAACACCTCCCTCTCTTCAGCTTTTTTCAGCTCTATGTCCTCCCTGAAGGATAATAACCTCTCAACAATAATAGTAAAAATATCAACTAGAAACTTAAAGAAACACAGATTTTTTCACCCTCTAGAGTCTCACCAGGTGCAGTAATCTACCATTAAGTCTCCTTCATAAAGCAATTCAAGTGCTCCCTCTAGTAGGTTATACTTGTAGTTTCTGAATTTGTGCAAAGTTTGCAAAAGAACATAGTACTGAATGGTTTTATGGCAATGCTAGCAAAATAGTTTTCTTTATAAACAGGATATCAACAGCAGTAGAGTTCAGAACCAGGTAAAGCTACAGTATTTAACATTTCTGTAGCAAATTTGCGTTTGGATATGAGTTGGGATGTGTGGGTTGGGCAGCTCTAAGTGTTGTATCAGGCTTGTAAGGGAATGCTTTTCTTCCTTGGGCTATCGGAACATAGAGTGTGAGCAAAAAATTCCCTAATACTGAAATACTAGAGATAACTGTAGGAAAATGCAAAGTCAACATGCTGAGGCACAGCTACGTATTTCATGGAATGCAGAATGATTTTAGAGACTGCTGAGCCACACAACGTTGCCATTCACCAGTAACATACAGTCACATCTGGGTAAAATCTTAACAGAGCAGCACTTGCACAGTGCTTGGAGCCAGGCAGTGCTCACCAACACTGCACCCGACCTGCACAGCAAGGGGGAATTGGAGGAAGATAGAAATGTAATTATCCTCACTGAAAACCAGCCAAGACAGTGAGGACAGTATGCTCACTGTTGCAGAACAGAAACTAAAGAGAATCTTTAGTGATCCACAGCTGCAAAGGCCTGAGGTTTTCATCCCGTTCAGCTGGTGGTGCCACTTGCAGCCCTGTGCCTGTACTGCAGCTGCAGCTCTCACTGTCACTTTGAGCACCCAAAATAGCATCTCCTTCCTCATCTTGCCATCAGACAAACATGGAAGAAACACGACCTGTTTCTCCACATCCAGCAGGACCAACACAAGGGAAGTCACAGCTGTTATACCTGAGTATACCTTTGTCTGAAGGCCAGGAACACAGGTGTATGATGGTGGCATGAAAGAAGCTCCTTGAATAACATGGGCTGCTGCTATTATTGGTTATTAATCATGGAGCAGAGAGGCCTGAGCCAATGTGGGTCCAGCATGTTGTATGTGACTGCAGACAGTTACCTCACCAGAGAGAAGTCACTTCATGGGAAGGAAATGAAGTGAAAAAAGACCAGAAATGGAAGGATAAAACTGAATTATTAAAACCTCAACTAGTTAGTGGCTGCACAAAGGACATGGAAGTGATACAATATTGAGTAAGGTCTTTTTAGTTGGTTTGATATTTGCAATAGACTCTTTAAGCATTTAATTCTATGCAAAGTTTTTAACACTGCAGATGAATACAGCAGATAAATATTGATTTAGAACATTTGGCAAATGGTCTGCTGAGTTCTGTATCCTTTTCCTAACTCTTCAGGGGAAGATTATCAGACTAAAAGAAGGCAGCTGTGGGAAAAATTCTTCAGTGAAATGTCTTTGTACCCACTTTTGAACCAGATTTTTGTGCACGGTCATTAATTTTTATGTGTCTTCCTTATGATTATGTTTTAATGTTGTAATATTATTCAAAATAATGAAGATGTTTTAGCTAACTAAGTAAAAATCCAACCCTTTCTGCATTAGGCTGAATTTTGAGACAGAACCATATCTCACAACAGTGTGTTCCAGGAATGATTTGCACACAAAATATGTTCCAGGAGGGAAAAAACCCCAAACATTTGCTGCCTTTTGATGCACAACTTTGGATTTCCCTGCAGAGGAACCTGGTACCTAAGGCGAGTAGACAACATGCTTGATAGAGCATAGGATCAGAGCCCACCTTTCCCTACCAGGTGAAAAGAAACAGCAATGCAAAACTGATTTTTCTGCAACACACCAAAGAACACAGGACACATTCTCAGCCTATCCCACATCTGTTCTTTCCTGCAGATCTACTGTGCTCCAGCAGAGCTCAGAAGCCACCATCCATCTTCCCATGTGGATGGAGCTCACAGGAAAGTGTGAACCATGGTAAAATACTTGTGAGAAAAAGGTCTGTCAGGAAATGATACCCAAACTAAGCACAGCCCTACATATAAAATATCCTAAAAGTATTTCCATATATATAGAAATATACAGAAAATTACACTCCACAGTTGGGCAAGACAGACTCTGGAATTATAGGCACAGCAATAAAAACATCAAGAAATACCTTTTTAAATATATGGCTGTTTAAGCACTGGAACAAGCTGTCAGGGCAGGTTATGGAATTGCTAGCAATGATACTGTTCAAGGCTGGATTTGTCAGTGCCCTATTAGGGATGATATACGTGGAACTAAATCATTTCTGCCATGTTGCAGCTTCTTTCCAGCCCAAATTAGCCAAATGTAAATGTAATGTGCATCTATACAAAGTACAAGGAATGAAATTCCTGCTAAATGAGATCAACATGCAAAAAAGATGCGTCCAATAAGGAACCTTAAATAATCCAGTTGTAGGAATGAGCATTGCCATAAAAGAGTAGAAAAAATGAAAGCAAGAGGTGTTCAGACAAATGTATGAAGCATCTGAAAAGGAAATATCCTTTTCTACCAGAACGGGGAGCTGAAGAAGCTGTTTTAGTAATAATAAAGGTAATAAAAGACAAATGTATTTGAAGACTTCTGTTGGGACAAATGAGTTGACCAGAGTCAGAAGGAGGAAGAGTTTAGCTGACTGTTTTCAATCAACAAACCCAGAAAACATCGTTTGTATTTTCTCTGTCATTATGGAGGATCTGGTAGTGATGGTTTGTGCTGGGACAATGGGCCAAGGATGGATGCTTCAACCTGTACTGACCCTCAAACCTGACCAACAGACCTGCAGACCCAGCTTCTGGGGTGCAGCAACTGCCCTAAGGAATGATGACATTTGGGTCGATAAGGGATCTTCTTGTAAGTCTCTACAGGAAAAGAAGGGCTAAATTTCAATCTCTAAGGTATTCAAGGCAGATTATGCATATCTTCTGTATATGAATCCACGTATCTGTACCTTAGAGCATATGTGCATTAACAGAATCACAAAACAATTAGGTTGGGAAAGATGTCTGAGATCATCAAGTCCAATCTATGACCAAGCACCACCCTATCAACTAAACCATGGAAATAAGTGCCATGAGTCTGAGATCTTTAAACACCTCCAGGTTCAGTGACTGCTTACAAAGCACACTGCTTACAAAGGAAATTGAGATTGTGTCACTTCAGCTAAAGGAGGAACATTTGGGACACCTGAAATTGGGTGCTACAAACCATGTTGTTGTGGCTGAAGCTGGCTTGGCTGCTTTTTATATCCCTTTCTGCTTAGTGTGAGAAGCCAAAAAGAACTTTGTCAGATATAACCTCATCTTGCCTGTGTTTGAGGAGGGGATGCTCCCAGTCCTGTTGCCTCTCCGCAGTCATTACCACTCCAGGACAAAGCTGCAGGATCAGGCTGCACAAGTGCAGCAGATTATCCCAGGAAGGCTTTAGTCTTCTACTCAAATTCTAGGAAAGACTGTTCTTGGGAGGTTAATATTTCCTATAGATGTGAAAAAATCCAACCTTCTGCAACTGGGAATAGATTTGTTAGGGAATACACCAGGTTACGGGGAAATCAACCTTACAAATATGGAGAATTTCAAACCCATTCATATGAATTATTTGTTATTTGCCCATCCAAATAGGTAGTCTTACATATTTTTATCTTTCCATTTCTTTTTCCCTGCTGATCCATATTTTTTTTTGTTATTTCCATTTCCAATTGTAAAAGAGCAGAGATTTTATAATTAAGGACAAGCCCTTAATGATCTGCTGAGTGAGAGGGGACATGAACAGCTCTAACATCCAAACTGGCAGATTCACTGCATTTCTAAGGCATGGAATAGTGGGGATTTATGTCACTAGGTCTCTTTGTTCTAAAGGGTCATTCTCTTGCTCCTTGTACAGGCAGGAGGTGATCATATTACATGAGATTCACATGGGATTTGCTTTACTGCTGCATCAAAAGGACAAAAGCAAAGTCAGAGTCAAACTTGAAATACTTCTAAGTCACAGTTGTAATCAGAAAGTCCATTGCTTGAAGAAAAGGTTAGAATACTCATGTACAGGTAAACTAATGATAACATGCGCTTTGCCTCTCACGTTTGTCTTCTGAGGTTTGAAAAAAGTAATTTCCTCATCTGCACTAGGACTTTTTTCTGCAATTTTCTGCAACTCTAATGCCAATGGTAATATTGTGACATCTCAAATTTATTGAAACATGATCAGCAGTCATTACCTTAACAACTGCCCTCTGAAAGAGGTTAGATGGCTTCTATCTGAAATGTTAATAACTATCTGGAATCTTGTCTGCTTTTGCCTTGATTCCTCCTTCCATTTGAATAACTCGGAGGAAGGACTAAATGGCAATTTCAACAGAAAAGTCTGCACTTTAAGTACAGTCTCTGCCATCCTTCTTGAATTCTTACATCAGGCATGGGGATACTGCTGGATACAGGTAGCCTGTTGCTTCCTAAAGCTTTTGTATCTCTTTACTGCATCACTACCAGCAGTGTTGTTATCGGTAGTAGTGGGAGCAATACTACAATGTGTTGTAGGGCATGGAGCTTGATGTTCTCATAAGACTCAGCAAAACATAGCAGTTCCTATGAAGATCTTATGGTCTTCAGGAACTGGCCTTACAAATGACAGGAAATATTTCTCACATCCATTGTGAATCTAGCCTCCTAAGAAACACATCCACTTTATAGCACAAAAAAGCATAATTACACTATAATTATATTGTAGGTAGCTTTTATCGCAAGATTTCCACTAATCTATATAATGAGGTACTTCATGGACTGGCCAAAAATAATTACAATGTAAAATGATATAATTGATACACCTGCATTTAAAAATATACAGTTGGATCCTCAGCTGAGTTATATCATTATCTCCCTGATGATATCAGTCTGGTTCCTGTGCATTAAAAAGCAAATCATGGGAGCAATAATATCTCAATTATGTAGTTAACCTTCTGGTTATATTAATTAGTGATGATTAGGCATGGGAAACCATAATTATGTCACGTACATAACACCCCTTTGAAACTGCATCGTGAATCCAAACACAAAAGGCAGATGTGAACATTTAACCAAGGCTAGCACAACTCTGAAACTCAATTATTTGACTCTCTATCTCCCATCTGAAACACAGGTAGTGTTGACAGATCTGCAGGTGTTAAACTTGCAAAAGAAACTGTAAGTTTTATTTGTCCCACAAGGAAAAAGCAAGGTAGAATTGTCCAATATTCTGATTTCACATAGAGGTTATTAAAATCTGACTAAAAAATGAAAAAGGTAAAAGACAAATAAAACACTAGGCCCAGCTCATTTCCTAAAGGAGGAAGCCCTGAAACTAAAGAAGCACCTTTTCATGGAATCACAGCATGTATCCATTTGTCCAGGGTATAAATAGCTAAAAATCAGCCTATCTTGCTCCTATTTGCAGGAGATCCTGGCAGCCAGAGTATTATTCACACAGGACCTTTGTGAATAGTTGCTCCCTACTGACTCCAAAAATATAGTGGTAGACACTGTACTGAGGAAACTGGTTTTCCTAAAGCAGCTGTCTGAGGAAACCATGGTGTTGGGAAGAGGGAGTCAGAGCAAGAAGGATTTTCCACCACTGTCCTCATGCCTAAATTAAGACTGAAATTTTTCACCTTCGAGGATAAAGAAGAGAAAAGCCAACCTGAGCTAACACTCTTCCCCCAGTATATGAGAGATGTGCTTTATCCCAGCAGACCATTCCCTCACAGCAGGACTACAGCAAATAATTATGGTGTAGGTCATTCAGCCTAAATTTAGAAAAGTATTAAACATTTTATTTTTATATAGGCTTCTATCACCTACTGAAACCCACAGAAGCTCTGCAATGCAAGAGGGATTGTGGACCTAAACATCCAGGGTTATTCCTGTCATTCAGATTGCAGCATCCTGCCATGTCTGCAGGGAAAAGGACAACCACGGAATATCACCAAATTTCCATTAAAATTAATCCTTTGAAAAATTAATGATAGAAGAAACTGTATATTTTTGACCAAATAACTTTAAATGGATGGTTTGCAAATGTCAGGTTGAAGTGTTCTAAAGTTAGAAGCTGCCAGAATTAAGGCTGCCTGTGTACTCTGCATTGTACTTGCAAGGACTTTGTTACTGCCTGGTTTTATTTTTTTAATCTAAGTGACTTGACTTTGAAAGTTTGACTTGCAAATCTGGCATTTGCAGTTCAGGGAAACTCCACCTTGCACACTGTTTTATATATATTCACTCAATTATTATTTGGTGTGTTGTTTGCTTTCTGCTGTGCCAGCAGCAAGGGACACGAGTACAATATGGGCAAGAGTTATTTATTGACCCACAGAACCAACAGTCTTCACTGGATCTGCTCTGACATGTCAGCTCAGTTCATGATAGATCAGGTTCAATAGAAAATGCTGCCATGTGAGGGCCCAGGTGTGTGAGGCTCTGGGTATATTCTGGGCAGGTCAAGGTCTCATTAGCTGGCACTGCCATTTAAGAGACTAAAGGCACGTGGCACTTAGCAGAGTCTAACCCAGTAGAACATTCTTCCTGAATTTTACTTCACTAAACTATAAAACTGCTGCCTAATATTTACAAGCAGCGGTTCCCAGGGACTGCAAACTGTTCTCTAATGATATTTCCAATTCAGTCTGAGAATCCTGAATGAAATTTCTATAGAAGGGTTACGTAAAAGTTTTCCTTTTCAACCTGATGTTTGTTCAATACTATATTATGGAAGTAATCCTTGCAAATATCTCACTTCAAGAGAGGTTGTTTTTTTTCTTTTCTTTTGCTCTTGGCAGTGGCTGCGACAAGAATGACAGCGCAAAACACAACAGAAAGTTGGAAATGTTACTTTTCCTCAGAAAGCAAAGTCATGGATTACCCAGTTGGGAAACTAAGGCACTCTGCATTCAGAAACTCTCACGCGTATCTCATCCTGGGGCTGCAGGGTGTGTATGAACTGAGGGCAATGTTCTTTCCATCTCACTTGGTGCTCCTTCCCCGTGTGGATGCTGATCCTTTTGAGGTCAGCCCTGAAGATGAGTTTCACCAGCAGATACTGGTTGGGGTTCCTTGGCAGTGACAAGTTTGGGACCTGTCGTGCGAAGAGTATGGGCCACCCATATCTCCAACCATCTAAAGAGGGACGCTAGTAGAAGAATACACAACTTAGGGAAGGTGCTTTTCATCACTTTAGTGGTTTTTTTTGCCTTTACTTCAAATTGCTGCACAAGAAAGGCAGTGCCTTTTGATCCCTCCTTTGATATGCACCTCCTGAAACCCAAGGAAAATGCCAGAATCTGGTAACAAGCATGACCCCCTCTTCCTCACTGTCATCCTTTTCTCCATTCTCTGTTTCCTAAGCCCACATGTCTTGCACAGGTCAGGATCCATCCCTGCCACAACCAGGAACACTCTCTGCTGGCATTCTTCCCTTCTCCTCTCTCAGCACTTTCTTTCCATCAACTTCTCTTACACCACAGAGCCGTGCACAGCATGTGAAGAGCTGGCACAGTGCAGCCCATGCCAGGGAACATTGTCACAATTTAACAGTGCAGATGATTGAATTAGAGGCTTTGGCGCGGCCTTGTTTATCAGTATTAATGAGGCTGAACCAAACATGCAATCCCTTGGGGTCTTTCGCCTCACTCCTCTCTTTCCCTTCTGGAATTTTGTATATTTTTGACCAAATAGTCCTTGCCACCTTGGGCAGCCACTCCAGAGATGCTGGGAGCAGGACTGATGAGGCCACCCCCTTTGGTTAGTGACACAGATGCATTATTAGGTGATAGATGAAATAGGAGGCAGGGAGTTGGGGGATACATGCACCCACAGGGCTTTTCTTGATGAGAAGATCAAGAAAATGTGGTCTTTTGTGAGGCTGAGGTTTTTAAGAAAAATATAAGACCTTTCTCCAAACTTTGATTCTAATTTGTGGCTTTGCTCATTTAGTTGTCTCTCACCATAACAGTACCTGGGCTTGAGGACTTGAAGGGTAAATGGGATTTAAGAAATTAACTGTAAAGATAAGAGCTCTGGCCACAGGTAAGATTCCCTGCCATCAAAACGCCAGCATGAGGGTGTTTGTGTCTAGGCTAGCAACACTGAGATTTTGCACAGAGTCATCACTGGGGTTCAGACTCATAATACGGCAAAACTCTGACAGACTTGGATGTGAGGACACTGAACAACATTGCCTCCATAGCTGTGCTGGGCACCTTTCCTTCTGCCTTCCCAATGCACCTTCCCAGCAAACTCATTACCCACACAGATGCATTGAAAGTGCTTGAAACTGAAACAGGAACAGAAGGAATGAAAGCAATTCTTCCACCTAAAGAGCTGGGATTTACGTTTGTTCTTTATCTGCACCTTCCACTGTCCAGATGCAACAAAAAGGAAATCTCTGAAGCTGATCTGGGACTTCACAAACCGAGGGATTACACACTGCAGATCCTGACAGGCCTCTGTGCTCACAGCCTGGCAAATACCACAATAGTAATCTCCTCTCTGAGATAAAGTCCATCAATCTTATTCTTACACCAACCCGTTCCCCTCTGCCCCTCAGACAGAGCTCAAAGAAAAGCCCTCCTTCAGAAGGATGCTAAAATCTGCCCTTCCTTGGCACCCTCCTATTTAACTTACTCTTTCAGCTGGCCTCCCATCAAAGTCAGGTCAACACATATCCATTTTTTCTGCTGAGCTGACTAATTTTCAATAACAATTTCTCCTTCATTCTGTAACAGAAATCAATAAAACTGCCCCTCTCTCCTATTAGCCAAGATTCCAGCAACATCATTTGCTCTTTATTGTTGCTACTGCTTTGTTTTCTTTCCTTTTTTATTTTTCTTTTGTTTTGTTTTCTTCTTTTTTTTTTTTTTCCTTTTTGGCAAGGCACAGATCAATTTAACAAGATGAAAATGACTTAAAATTTCACTCAAGGTAAAATCTGCACTTTATAACCCAGGATGTAATTTACAATCCTGTCATTAAACTCTGTTAATCCTATTATTATGAAGATAAATAATTACCCATAGCGAAGAAAGGGATTCCCAACAGAGTAGAATTATATTTTCCATCAGTAATGAAAAATATCCCTGCCGCAGTGACACTGGAAATACAGATAGTGAGTACTCCCAGCAGTCCCAGGAAAGGTTTGCTACGCAGGCAGTCCTTCATGGAGCTTGAGAGGGTAGCAGTCAGGAGAATAAGCATCAGGCTCACCAAAATCTTGCCCCTGGCCAAGAGACTGGTCTGGTGGAAGTCCTTCCAGAGGCTAAAGGATGCCAGTGAGTAGAGCTGCAGATCTTGGTGATCCAGCTGCATCTTGTGCATTAGTTTACAGAATTCAGTCTCCCACTTCTCCCCAATTAGGTCCTGGGTGACAGAGCCATACGTTTGGAGGTAGTAAGTGATTTGGATGGCTCTGGCTGATTTGACTCTCTGGTCCTTGCTGTTTGGCACTTCCATGACCCCTCCAAGCTGGTGGCCGATAAAACTGCTCCTTCCATCCTGGGAGAGAAAGCAGAAAAGATGAGCATGTGGTTATTCTACATACGATGTGATACAGTGGTAGAGTTTGACTCTACCTTCCTGTCACAAACATGCCCAGAGCTCCATTCAGAGGATACTGCACTCAGCAGGAGCTGTGCCATTCACTTCAGTGGGCTTTGGAATCTATCCCTGCTCTCTTCCACAACTCTGGCTGACTCATTATAGACTCATTTGCATTTCTGTGCTGCAGTTCAGGAACTGCTCACATACCCATTACAGTCACACAGGTTTCCAGATGTTCAGGGACCAAAATGTGGAATACAAGTTCCTCACCTCGTTCCACATTTAACTCTGATGGACAACAACAAATCTCCAACTACTATGAAAAGTTTGAGATGAAGATCAATTTTAATGGAAGATTTCTTGACACATTGGAAATAGTTTTTAAAAGTTGGAAATGTACAAAAAATGAAGCCTCGTTCCTCAGTATACACATATAAATGTAGACAGACCCACAAAGTTTAAAAGCTACTCTGACTCCAGAAAAATATAATTAAAATCAGACTTTTTAAATTGTTTATTTGGGACTTCATGGACTTATATCAGTGGCATAGAGAAAAGAATCTGCCTTACATCTCAATTTAGCCAGGATATTTTTTTTTATATATACTTTAAAGTATAAATTATATTCTTTTCTTGCTTATTTCAGTATATTCTAGGACACAAAAACTCCATGATAATGAGTAAAGGACACATTAGGTACACTCAGGATCAGCCTCTGTCTATTTACAGGATCAGATCTTTTTTTTTCTGGTTCCTTAAAATATTCTTTTTTCTTTTATTGTAAGAAGGATTTAGTAAGAAAGATACCATAAGGAAGGCCCTTGCTCTTAAGCCATTCGTTATTCTAGTTCTCTAGGATAAATGTATGTCCCTTCCCAAACAGGGGAAACTTTCGTGGATTTAGAAGACCAAATACAATTGCAAATTGAGGAAGAAGACTCAGTGGATAAAATTGTCCCAGCACAAGTTATCTCTTTGATCAAAAAACTCAAGGATTAAATATCTGTTGCATACCAAATAGCGTTTTGCTTTTTCTCCCACGCAAATTGGATTATGAGTTTTCAAATTTATTTCCTCTTGTATTTAATAAAAACATAAAATTGTCAAGACGGTGTCTAAAACACCTTCTAGCAGTGAGTTCACGTAAGATAATACTCTTTGCCTAAATGCACTATGGAAATGAGCTAACAGCTTGAATTTGGGAGAGGCACACACGTGGAAGCAGTCATCTGCAAAAGGCCAGAACAATTTGGGGGAGACACTCCAACATCTATTACATCCAACATTAACCATTTCTAGAAGCACCTGTGCTGTTCAACTATCTAGGAAGCATCATTTCCTTGGATGGTAGGATTGACAAAGAAATAGACAACAGGTTAGCAAAGGCATACAGAGCTTTTGGAAAGCTTCATAAAAGAGTCTGGTGCAACAAACACCTGAAGACAAGTACAAAGATTCGTGTTTATAAAGCCATTGTACTGTCTTCTCTTTTATATGGGTCTGAATCATGGGTCATCTACTGCCATCATTTGCAACTCCTCGAACGCTTTCATCGNGTGCCTTTTGTTCCAGGATTTGTCTATCCCGCATCAGCCTTTTTAGCCATCAGCGCGCTTGTAGCAAGTGTGGGTGGAGCCCTTCCCGTATCTGTGTTCACGAAGCTTAGCCATGATGATGTGCTGTGCACAGGTCATTATCTGAAATTGCCAGACCTGTTTGCAGTAATGATTCCCATCCCAAGGAAAAAAGCAACGAAGCAAGGCTTTATGAAACATAGATGTCTTCCAGTATGTCTCCTCACAGAGCAAATAAATATCAGAAATTGGGAGACAGTGCTGAAAATGTTTTATGTACTCACCTTGCCTTCAATCAGGTATGTAAAGGAGGTAATCCTCCCACTGAGAAATTTCTGCTTATGCCTGCTTTCATGGCAGGAGCTCACAGTTTCCAGCATTTGCCTGCCACAGCCCAGGGAACGTGACAAAGTGCTTTTCAGAAGTCCATTTTTCCCCTATTCCCAGTTGTTATTTTCCAGCAAAATAACGGCTTCTGGCAAGGTATCCTGGCACGAGCTGACATGAAAGGTGAATTGCAGTCTAATGCCAGCTTCTCAAATCACCTGAAGCCTCATTGCAAATGTCACACAAACAGAGACAGCCAGCACAGAAGGGCAGCTGGTGCTGTTTGGGCTCGAAAAAAATCGTTGTCCCCAGCATTTCATGTTAGAATCCTATTTTGATTGATTATTTCTGATTTTCTAAGGAGAGGTCACACCTCACACTCACACACTCGCAAAAAGTACATTTCCAAGCTGGTAATTAAGGTTTGAGCAGTGCAGTCCCGGCTCACATCAGATGCAACTTTGCAGTTAAAAATCCCATTTGGCACTGCTTTGAAATTTTAGGGAGAAATGTCACATTTCCTCAGTGTATATTCAGTGCTAACATTCAAAGGTTTGCAGCCACTGCAGGAGGCTTTAGCAGCACAGCTCCAAACCCAGCCAATGCACTGCAGTTCAGGTTCCATTGATTCACTATGCAGCACACACGGCAAGGTTATGGGAAACTTTGCGATGACCATCTGCCTTCCCCTGTGAAAGGTGCATCGAATGACGGCAACATTTCAAAAGAGGCAGCAGAGCAGTCACAAATAAATCATATTCTGCTGTATTTCCCATGAAACAGCAGATAACGGCTATTTTTTACACTGATGTACAACGGGGCACCCAGCTCATACCTCAGCAAAACAGAGAGTAAGTTTTTGGATGAAATCAAGGAAATCACAGATGCTGAATAATTTTGAGGTCATTTTGTCCATTCATTTCCTCCCAAAGGCAGATTGTTTCCTATCTAAACACAGGTTTTGCCTTTGCTGATTTTATAGCATGCAAACATTAACCTGGCACCACAGCACTTGGGAAAATGGGATCCTTTTCTAATACAGCTCTTAGAGAATCACAGAATCATAGAATGATTTTGATTGGAAGGGACCTTAAAGATCATTGAATTCCAATTCCCCTGTGATGAGTAGGAACACCTTTCACTAGACTAAGCCATGTCCAACCTGGCCTTGAACACTTCCAGAGATGGGCAGCCACAATTTCTGGGAAACCTGTTGCAGTGCCTCACCACCCTTACAGTAAAGAATTTCTTCTAATATTTAATCTAAACACACTCTCTTTCAGTTTAAAGCTATTGCCCCATGTGTTGTCTCTGTCAAATGCTGTAAGACAGACAAAGTTCCTGTTTGCTAAGCAGGGGTGTTCGAGCAGTGGTTACAATCTCATCAAGAAAGACAGAAGAAATATAGGGAAGAACATGGTGTTTCATCCCATTTTACAGATGGCAACTGATTTTTGGGAAAATGGAGGCCCTAGTGCTGCCAACACGACTTCCAGCATCTCCCAGAGGCCTCCAAGCCAGGGACCTAACTCCCTCATGGTCTCATCAGAACTTCAAGGAGTGAAGTTCTGCCTCAAGTTCTCTGTTTTTCTCCAGGACCACCTTAGTGAAATAAGGAGACATGAATTGCTAAATTCCTGGGCTGAGCCAAAGGTTTGGAAAACAAAATGGCCACAGCAAAAAAAGACACTTTTTGCAGATAATTAGCACATCCTGCCTGGTATATGCCTACATGCTGCTATTTTTAATTTCATAACAATGGTTTCATGTTTCAGACTACAGACCCCTTACACTTTTTACCTACATCTTTTGCTAATTTCTGATCCTATACGCAGAAAATCAAATAGGTTAATAATAATAGTTATTAGTTATATACCATTTTACCCATGTATCTCCAGAGGATCTACAACATAAGATGTTAACTAGCAAGGTCACTTCCATGGTTAGAATTTGAGTTTCAGATTCCCAGGCTGTGTCTATGTGTCTTTCTTTTTTATTTTATTCTTTTTTAAACGTCTAATGAAAACTTCACAATGTCTGTTCTCCCAGATTCTGAAGGCAGCTGTTTCTCTCCAGATCTAAGCATCTTTAAAGATGGCATGAAATATAGATCACTTGCTGGGGCGTGTGATATTTGATCTAAAACAGGGGCCAAGCAAAAATCTTTGCTTTCATTTATACTATTTAAATTGGTTTTTGTGTTCTCCCTTCTCTTTCTCTAGACGCCCCAAAGGCATTTGGTATATTTAGACTCTGAAACAGAGGAGAATGAGAACTAAGATGACAGGCATGAAAAGGTTCACCCTCCTTTTTCCCCAGCATGATAGACTTTGCCACCTGTGTTTATGCAGACCTGACTTTGCACGTGGTTGAAAACTCAAACTCTTTGTCTGTTCAGCAGTAAAAATAACTAAAGGTGAGTGGATTGACTCAGAATAAACCCCTACCACATTTCAGGCTAGAAACTCATCTGTGAAAGATGCTTGGACTCTTAATTTCCTAAGAAAAAGTGTAAATGGCATGGCGATGTTTGACTTGCTCCATGGCAGAATGCAGGACCTCTCAGGCTAAACAAAATCAGCTCCTTCTGAGCTAAATATCTTTTGCTAGTGCTCATGTAGGCACAGATTCTCTCAGGATGCAGCCCCATGGGGTCACTAGCAACACTCCCTCACTACTAAATTCCCTGGGATTTTTTTAATTCCTTATTAATTTCAATGCAGCTGCTGCAGTCCCAGCTCCCATCCCAGGTGTTCCGTGGGTCACTGCCGGCTGCTGTACCAGTCCTGGGCAGGATGCCTTATCATCTGCTGGGATATTTCCTTTGTCCAAGATCACAGTAAGTTAGAAAGAAAGAAGGACTGTAGTCATTGAAGCAAATGTTAAGGAGGGCCAGCTGTGAGGATCAGCACTGAGGGACATGGTTTAGTGGTGGACCTGGCAGTGTTAGGTCAATTGTTGAACTTGATGATCTCGGAGGCCTTTTCTAACGTAAATGACTCTATGATTCATTTCTACTTTGAATGGCATCAGCCTCCACTGTCTTCCCTCTCACATGAAAAAGAGGTGGGGTTTTAGGTATTTTGTAGAGGGCATGGCTTCTGACTTCACAGTGACCCTGCTCAGTGGAGGTTAGGGCTGGTTAGAGTTTTAAAACCCTTTTCAGATCCCTGTCAAGAAGAAGAGGAGCCCTTGTTCCCTACTGCCAGATCCCTTTTATTCAAGTACATCTGCAGGACCTTTGCCAGCAAATTTATCACTATTTTTATTTTTCTTTAAATGCTATCTCTCATCAGCTGGGGTGATGGATCATTATTAAACTACATTATAGAAATGTTAGGAGAAAACATGCAATCCTTGTTACACTCTATTTCACCTTAAAAACTTAAAATGTTCAACAGAGGGCAATCAGGAATTTCTGCTGAAATACATTGTGTGATAAACATCCTAATGAGATCAATGCAGTTGTTTCTCCCTCTGATAAGGACATTCCTACTCTACCATAGCTCACAGAAAATATTACACTAAAAACCACAGAGGTTAGGATGAAGCCAGCTGAAACTGGCTTTTCAGCCACTTGCCAGTTTTCAAGGTAAAAAAATAAAAATGAAAATACCTTTTCATTTAAGGTTTAGCATAATGGGCTGCTCCTGCTTCCCTTCAACCTCACTGTAAAACTTTAGAGGGAGTTTTTCTCCTCAACCAAACTGATTTCTCTGTCCCTGTCTGTGGTACAGTTATCCATGGATACTTTGTCCCAGTCGATCCCTATTACATAGCCACCAGTTACCAAAAGTTTTTGAAGCATTCCTTTTCAAACCTTCCATATAATGCTGATTCATGTCAGCATTTTTCCATACATTTTTATGTAGCAGTTTTCTGCCCTCAGAGCTGTGCAGGTCCTCTTGCATGCCCACCAGACTGTTTGCTGTGCTTGTCCCTGTGCAGTTGTTCTGTATGGATGAAGGATGTAGGGAACATCCAGGGGAAAGTTAACACTGAGGGCAGTGCATGTAAGGTAGAACTCCACCTTGGCTGGCTGGGACCAGGAACACAGCAGTGGCCGTATGGTCTGTTCGCACAGAAAAAGTGAACTGTATGAAAGCGGCCATGAAATTTATCCAGGAAACAATCCTCTAACTCTCTGCTGGGATAAATAACAATCCAATTATTTCCAGCTAACTGGCAATAATCAGGATCAGCTCACCAGCAAGTCAACCCAATTTGTTTTATAGTCACCGGGAAGAGTCACACACATCCAAAGGTAAGGTCAAAACCAGCCTTGCTCTCTGCAGTTGCCTGTCTCTCTCCATTTAAAACAGAGACACAAGGTTAGTTCAGACTTGACACCAGCTTTTAGCATGCTAAAATGTTAGGAGATATTAACCACCTTCAGTGACATATGCAAACACAAAATTACCTGATCTATCTTGTCATACCTGGCTCATGTTGACCCCTTGACAGGCACATCCTGCAGGTTAACAAATACACAGACCTTCAGCCCCTTCCCAGGGAAATCATGGACCACTAGTGTGATTTTTAAGTGAATGGGATAAGTACCCAGAACACCAAAAAGGCAAATGGAACCATCTGGCACCTCTTTCTGATGACTTTCAGCCTGTGCTCCTTTCTCTTACAGCTTTGGGTGTCCAATTTTTCATCTGGTAATTTAAAAGAGACAGGAACAAACAGAAAGTGTTTCAAGAGACTTATATATCACAGTATTAATAACAGAGAATAAGAGCAATGTTCCTAACACAGATCTATTCCTTCCAAGTAAATTAAATTATGGAAGAATTCATAAGGGTGCTATAGCAAAGTGCGACTGCTATTAGAGAGTTCTGTGTGGAGGAGCTTCTGGTAGTGGACAGGCTGGTTTTGAGTGGTTCTCCCCACTTTGTTCCTTCAGTATCACCCCATCAGTCAATGGGGTCCCTTTAAAGGTTCTCTGGGCCAACCCCATGCAAGGAGGAGGAACATCTTCAACTAGATCAGTTTGCTCAGCCTCCTCCAACCTGGACATTAATGTTTCCAGGGATGGGGTATCACCGCTTCTTTGGACAAGCTGTTCTTGTGTTTCACCCTCACTCATCTGACCTCTTCACTCACAAGATCAGATTCCCGTTCAGTCCATCTCAGATCCCACCCCAGTTCTTCCGGGAAAAGAGGAATAGATTCACTGCCCAGAACAGCTTTGTCCCCAGCTGTCCTAAACAGCACCTGTGCACCTAAGGACAGAGTGGTGTCCTTGAAGCTGATGAGTAATACCCACATTGGCTGTGATCACCCACCTCCCTGAGTGGGGAAGGGTGTTGCTGGAAGATGGAGGGGCTTACAGGCAGCACAAAGAGGACTGCAAGCACTGGTAGATAATTTTGCAGCACAGCTCCTCTATTTGCCTTTTTCTTCTCTCCCCTGCACCAAGAGCAGGACACATGCACAGCAGTGACATAGCTTTGGCACTGACAGTTCAGGCAGGTGAACTGCTGGCTGCACCCCAGCCCCACAAGATGGATGCACAGTGAAGGGTGCAGCTTGCTTTGGATGCCCAGCCTGAGAACCAGTGAGATGGTTTGCTCAGGAAGAAGGCTCAACACTACTTGTTGTACGGGACACAAGTTCATCTTCCACAGGCGATCCAAATCAGCAGGACCTCTGAAGTCATAGATAACTCTGAGTGTGTAAATCTACCAGGTCAGGTCTTAAAATATGGCCATCCTCTTGTTTCCAGGGGGCACAGAATCTGTCCTCCCTCCTCGCTTCATTGTCCTTTGAGTTTGTGCTCTGCCCTGCCCGGGATCACAAACCCTTGAGGCAGCACCTTGGGATCAACCTGTGCTTTTCAGTCTGTCCCTGACGGTGAATCTTGCCTGGTATCACAGACCAACAGGTAAGGCTGCATCTGACCCCTCAATTCTTAAGGATGAAGGATGATGGTAAAAATAATCATGACAAAAGTGACAGGTTAAACATCTTTTGCAAGGAGAGGCCACATGACTTTAAGAGGGGAAATCCAAGCTCCTGAATCACCTGGTGCAGCTGTGGCTTTCCCCCTATGCAATCTGGGACAACATCTAAGCCCCTCTCTGGCAGTTGCTAAGCTATAAAGAATACTCAGGTATAATTAAAGAAACATTGTCCTTGTCTCCATGGTCTTGTCCACAGCTACTGTTTATCCCAAAGGATTCTGTTTGCGCCAACAAGAAATGAAGGAATGAGTTACTGACAGCAATGCCTCAAGGGAATTGAGCAAAACACCAATATTTGGATATATACAATTAAACACTCTCACTAACATATGCCAGAATGTGTTTGAAGAACACGTTTACCATCTCTTATATTTGGCAATCTCAAAGAATCTGTATAATGAATACTTTAAATCAATGAACACTCCATATTAAATCTGATTTCATCCACAGCTCAAACTCATTGTTGGGAGTCTCAGAGTATTGTTGATTTTCCAGCTCTTCAACAAACCAAAAAGTGAAATGAGCTGCTTGGAAGGAGGAGAATGAATGGAATTGTTCATTTTAATAAAGAAAGTATTCTCCCAAATGCAGTGATTTGAATGAAATTTGCAGCAAAAAGTAAGCAAGATTAATGAATTAAAGCTGTTTTGTGCCCCAGTGAAATCCAAGAAAGTTTTGTTATACAAAGAGGGCCATGGCTTTCTGCAAATGGAGTAGACAGGCCAATATTCCACCTGAATGCTTTTTGTCTCTTGAGAATACTTAATCTTAAGATTTCTTGAAGTCTGTGAGGCTATAGATTAAACAAGATCCTAATTACTAAAGTAAAATAAAAATGACAGTAAACCCCAATAAAAAGAAAGAAACCCCCCTTTCTTGTCTTCTTGCCATATCAAGGAAAGAAAAAGATATAAAACTGCTTGAAAAGCTTCATCATGTACTTCATATGTCAAGCTAAAGAGTTTCGGGAGATCAGAATGGGATCCAGTGACTGTCCCTGACAGGAAATCCTAAAAGGAGGATACAGGTTTTCACTGACAGGTTTGTGGGTCCTTTTGCTTTCTGAGCATCCTGCTGTGTGTCTCTTCTAATTGTTTTCCCTACACTGCTTGAAGCTCAGTACACACAAGAAATAGGAAGGAAACCTGCCAGGAAGCAAAAGGGATTAGAATTGCTTGGTTTTATTACTCCATTTAAAGGAAATGTTAAAAAACAAATAGTAGAGAACAAAAAGTGAGGAGTAAAGCAGATCCACAGGAATCATTTAAGCTCTTACAATCTGAAGTTTCAATAATGACACAGAAAAGGCTGCTTTTTTCTTTTTAAATTATGTTTTATGTTGGCAAACATCTCTTTAATTTTCTCTGTCTCTGCTCATTCTGGTTTCTCTGGGGACCAGCAGCCAAAGTACTGAAACGCTGTAAAAATGTTTTATCAAAGACAAGAAGAAAAGAAGTAACTGAGAATCAGACACAGCCAAGCGTGATGTGGCAAGATTTTGGGGCTAGCATGGTTTTGAGGTTAATATACAGCTAAGCAGGATTAGCTGAACCCAGCCTTTGAATGCAAGATGCTGCTGTGTTCTTATTCAGGTCCTATGAGGAACTTCTACTCTCATGATGCTCAATGCTCAATAAGATGTAACAAGGCACTGCACAAAGCAGATACAGTTGAGGAGATTTTACATTTTTAGTTGAAAATTCCTCTTTTCTAAGAGATAATTAATCAGTTTTCCCTTTTTAAAAAAATATCGTATTCGGCATTGTGAAGCAATTTCTCTACCGTGAAGCATCCCTCCCTTCTCTCCAGCACACACAGGTTTTTGATGAGTTTGGCCATTTGTTAGGTGGAGAGAGCCAAAAAAATGTCTAGTTTCAGATGTTTTCCATTTTTTCTTTCTTTTTTCTTTTTTTATGTTGGACTGAAATTTGGGAAGGGGAAGCAGGAATGAGGCATTTAAGTAACCCCGTGTTTATGCATTAAAATCTAACTGTGGCTGGGGTCTTGCTGACTTCCACCCAAGGTAATTTTGAATCCAGTATGTTCAGAGAGATTTTTTCAGCCCCATGTATGAACATCAGCAGGTAGTTTTTACATTTGTAAAATCTGTCTCAAGGTCACCTTGTAACCTGTGCCCTTCATGGTAAAATCCTATGTTCTTAACAGCCCAAAGAAATGAAGGTGTTATGTGCAGTTCTGTAACAGGTTTTCTTATTCCAGTTAAAAAAATAAAGCTCATGGCATCATCTGTAAGTGTTGAAAAACATGTAGATGTGGTGCTTAGGGACATGGTTTAGTGGTGGACTCAGCAGTGCTGGGTTAATAGTTGGACTTGATGATCTTGACAATCTTTCCAACCTAAACGATTCTGTGATCTCCACTTTGGGCTTCTCATTGCCTTCAATCACTGGAGATCTCTCCCACTGGAAGTCTGCTGACACTATGAGGATCAGATTTCTGTATTTTCTTGGTCATAATCTGTGGAAGAGGGTGTCTTGCCTTGTTTCAGACTGCACAGGGCATATTTGCAATGTTAAACAAGTGATAAACAACAGTGTGAGACAACCAGAAAATTTTGCAAAAGCCCAAAAGCTTCATCTAGACATTGCAGAGGCTGCTAACAATTGCCACTGATCAAGCTCTGCATGCCTGGAAAATTAACTCAGTGCAGACTCTGTACTGTGGAGGACTGGGAGAATCTACACAAAGTGCAGCAGATGCTGAGGTCTCAGTTCCAACCATATAATCACTGGTCACCAGTGAGGTTCTGGCACGGCCCAGGACCCTGCTGTGCAAGGTGCTGTGAAAACACACAGCTGGAGAAGCTGCCCATGTTCCAAAACTCTTCCCATCTGATGCTGGACTTTCTTCAGTCACTGTATTTCATAGAGTGAACTGATGATTCTGCCAAAGAAAAGGTCCCTTCCCTCTCCATCCTGAGCCTGCTTCTCCTCCCTGCCAAACTCGGGAGCTGCAGTTCATGTGCCATGTGGTAAAATGAATTGAAGAAATAATCCAGGTTTATGCAAACTCAAGAGGAGAGGAAAAAGGAAAAAAAAAAGGTTTAATCCCCTCACCCCCTCCTTGCTGCTGGCTGGCAAAGGGTTTCTTTAACTTCTGTGCTCAGATCCTGCAGCCTGGTGGTCATGTCAGCAGTGCCACACCTGAATGGCTCTATCCTCAAGGTGTCTGTATCTCACAGATGAGTGTTTGTCCTTACTTCAAATACACAGTTACTATTCACTTCAAACAGAGTTTCAGATTTGGATGTGCTTCTTCAGCCAGAACAAGGTTCAAAACTTGAGAGGTCATAATTTAGGCTCCAGAGTCCTGAGGCTTCCTAACCAAATATTCAGGGTGGAAATGCCAGGACTACTGGGCTGCCTGCCCCAAGATAAGAGAAAAACAGGGAACCTCCAGAGGACAATTTGGATCTTAAGTGGACTGAATCTCATTCCTAGGGATTTTAGTCTTCCTAAAGCCTACAACATTCCAAAGCCTAGTTTAAGTACCTTCATAAAATGCTTAAAATTAGGTTATATGGTTAGATGCATAGGCTAGTGTAGTGCTGCTGCTAAGAATGAGCTCAAGATACCAAGTAAGATGAATATTTGATTACTGTGCATAAGCACTTCTGGAGAAATGCAGAATATTCACTGTAAATGACAATAGGAACAACCATCTTTTCAACTTCTTTGAGATGTTTCCCTGAAACACATCAAAACTTTTCGCCCCAAATAGACGCTTTACAATAACCTTAATATAATAGATGTTAAAAAAAAAAAAAAAAAAGACTTTTCAAAATCTCCTGCTGTGCAAAGCAATTTTTCAATTTATATCAGTATAGTCTATTTGGAAAGGTTGTGGTTCTGGCAGAACAAGAAGGATTGGATTTTTAATTTTAAAACAAAAGTGCTGCAGATGGTGGGACCTTGTGGTATGAAACCACCTTTGGACTTCAAACAAATATTTTGGGAAAAATTCTGGTAGAGTAAGCCAAAGAGTAATCAGATGATAAAGCACTTCCAGATGATGGAATATTAGCATTTGTCTTCTGAGCACTATGCAAAATCTCTGTCTCCCTGCTGCAATAAACTGCCAATATCTGGCAATCTATTTTGCAGGAGGATGGCATTTAATTCCAGTTCCTTCAGTGGAAGCTAATTCCTTATTCAGATTAATGTATTTTAGTTCTTTTGTAACTGTCTAATAATAATTTTCAAAAAGAGTTTTTCAAAACCCTGTCAGACATTTGGAGTTACACAAAATTGCAGTGGACTTGAGCAGAAGCCTAGATTTTTCCCATGGAATTATTCTGGGAAGTTTTTTCTGATGTCAGTGCAAATGCAGGTTATTCCCTAGGTCTTTTGGAAATGCTTCACCTGGTGTAACTCCTTTCTATAAAGATCTCTGGCCCATGATGTCTCTGAAGGGTGAGTTCATCCCCTCCTGACGTAGATGTTTAGAAAAACTGAAATGCATTACTTCTGGGGGTTCACCCTTCTTTCCTTTGGTTGCACACTGAGCCCAGTTTAGATTAAATACTGAATAGAAAAGGACTCAAATTAGAGGAAATGGATCCCATCTTTGGGCTGAGTGTTCCTATCATGACTCTGCATGAGCATCCACAAGTTGCTACATTATGAACCCTCAGTGACAGGTTCACAGCCCCTCCTGACAGACCAGAGCAGATGCCATCCACTGCAGCAAAGGTCCTGACATTGTGGACATTTGTCAAGAAGAGGAGAAGAAATGTCCAAAAATTCACTTTACAAACACCAGCAGCCTGTTCCTAGACACTTGGTCTGCAGTCATGCTCAAGTTGGACAAACAATAGTACAAATTATCCAGTCGAATATTTTGTAACTATCTTTAAAACTGTTTGCTGAGACAACCTTTCGTGGCACAACCAGAATATAATTAATAAATGACAAAATTAAACAGGGATGAAATGGAGCCAATTTGTGACATTAGGGGTATGATGGTATTCAGGTTTGAAGTGCTGGGGAACAATGAGATGGTGAACAACATGGCAAAAGAACTTCAAGAAACCATCCAAATCAAATCACCCATCAAAAATCCAGTCAGCAAAAAACTCCAAAAGAAGACATTTCTTTCTAGAAAGATACCAAAAGAACCAAAGCAAAGCAATGATCAAGGCTTCCCCGATAATTTAACATATCATCTACAGCCTTCAAAGCACTATTCAAGCTCAATGTGGGGAGATGTCTTTGTCCTGGAGAGCCTGATCTGCAAGGAGTTGAAGAAGAACATCAAGTACTGAAATGTTCATACTTGCAAAGTGGAGTCAGAGTCAGAAGTAAGTGCCCTTTCTCTAGAGGCTGCAAAACCCCATCTTCAACTTTGTTCTTGGCCTTAGTCATGTCATTTAAGTGCTGCACCTTGGTTTGGAGATTTGAAAAACTCATCTAAGAGGAATCTGTTCCAAGGGAGGACCCTACATTGCCTTTTGGGCACCAGAATGCAAAAAAACTCTTCAGAAAATGATATTTTCTGTTTGGCTTTCTAACTGCTCTGGTTACGTCTGTGTAAATTCTCTGACTCAGCTGTTGCTGACATGTCCTCCTTGTTTAATATTATCTGTGAACTTCACTCCTGTGCAACTCAATTCCATTTTCTGATAATTAGACGAGATATTAGATGAGACCAGACCTAACACAATTCTCCAGACACCCTGCAAGATACCTTCCATAAACTTGTTACGTTATCATTTATCATGATTCTTCATTTACAATCATTCAGCCAGTTTCCAACGCACTGACTGGTTTGCCATCCAAGCCAATCTGACTTAATTTTTCTGTTAGAATTCCCTCATAATCCTACACACTCCAGGGAATGGGTTAGATTGACCTTATAAACCTTTTATGTCTTTGACCTCTTGATGTTACATGGAAGAAGCATGAGATTGCTCATAAAACTCCAACAGCTCTCTGAATTTCTCCAATAGCACCACAGCCCTCTTTTATTATGGGAAAATCAATGTAAGGGAGAAGTCACAGCAGAATATGAATTCTTGAATATGTGGACCTGCACCAAACCCACCATCCCACACCTCAAACTGCTCCTTCACCAAACAGCACCTGAAACATTGTCCTTTCAACCCTCTGTATCGTTATTGAAGAGGCTGGAGGAAAACACAATTCAAGTGGCTTAAGGGTGAACCTGAATTTCTTTGAGCTTCATCCTGGCTATTCCTTATCCTGGTTACATTTTTTAGCTGCTTTAAAGGAAGTGAAAAAATGTCCCATTTTGCCATATTTCTCCTTGTCATTTTTTGTAATTTTGTAATTTTGTTTTCCACAAGAAAAGTATCAGAATCGTTCCTAAAGGAGCTTTGTTCAGATTGGTTAAGTAGTGACAAATTACCTGTTTTAACTTGCCTTTTGAGGTGAATATTGTGATGAAAAGACCATGGATCATATGCAATTACAGCATTTAGCATTCATATAAGACAAATTTCCCTTTCAGAATATCCTCTTTCTCTCACCCTCAAAATCTGGTACTTGAAGCAATAAGATGGTAAAATTTGTAAGGATATAAACTTTATTTTTTTATGAGGAAAAAAAACCAAAACCAACAAACCAAACCCACCCTTTTATTTAAAATTAACTTCTCAAAATCAAAACATCAAATACTTTATGAGAGCAGGGGAGCT
The DNA here is from genome assembly GCA_013390005.1 of Calyptomena viridis. Lineage (NCBI taxonomy): Eukaryota > Metazoa > Chordata > Aves > Passeriformes > Eurylaimidae > Calyptomena > Calyptomena viridis. The sequence continues at coordinate 172,454 of WEIV01001315.1, read as the reverse complement.
CTTAAGCTTGTCAAGCTTGTGGAATTTATTTTAGGTTATATACCTAAAGTCTAATACTTGTGCTATTTTGGAAGCCTGGGGAAAGAAAGGAGTGGAGAGACATTTGTAAATCTTTAGAAATGTTCACATTCTCTCTCTGTTGGTGTTCCAAACTTCTATGCAATTTACGATGATAAATCTGTTATGCATCAGCTGGGTGACCACTGTTTCCTATGTACAAATGGGAAATCATTTACAGACAGGAAAATTAAGGTTGGTTAACAAAGCAACACCACTAGCAGAACATTTATTAGCACACGTTCCAGCCACTCCTGAAGAAAAGTGGGGTTTTCATCTAGATGCAAGAGTCTACTTGGTGAAATCTCTTTTGGGGGATGTTTTGTGTTTACCTGTGAATAAACCCTCCCTAGGTAGGATAGGAATCAAGAACATGAACAAACTGAAGTGTGGATTTTAGGAAAAAAATGCACATGAATATTTCCATGTTGCATTTACTCTGCACTGAATTTGTGAATGCGTCTGGTTAATGAATCACAATCTGCTCAAAGAAACCATCCTGGAAAATGGTTAGGAAAAAGGTGATTTATATTTAAGTTGCAGATCCCGTCAGAGAGATGGAGTTGCATAATGAAGTGCTGCTAACAACATCTTTCTTGTTAATGAACTGTAATTTTTTTACAAACTAAACCTGCTTGGAAAACTAGAAGGCAAAATGACTTGGACCATCAATACAGTGTCTTGGTCTTCAGTGAAAAATGGCATTAACTAGAGCTAGAGCACTCTGTTGGGGGGTACATTTGTGTCCAGGGGGACTGAGCTGTATCTTCAGCAGTGCAGGGATCCTGTCAGGTAGAGCCAGTTGGCTGACTTCATTTTTCTTCAATTTTTCCTTCCCCAAAATTTGAACATGATAAAACACTTCCTTTAAAAGTGACTTTTACTGTTCTTCTTTATTTTCTAAGATAACATACAATGAGAGAGAAAAATATTTTTGAAAGAATTTTATAAGAATACTTTGAAAGAACCATTCCAGCACAAAAAGTAAAAAAAAAAACCCCAACAAAAAAAAACAAAAAAACCCCACAAAACAAAAACAAAACAAAACAAAAAGAAGCAAACAAAACCCACAAAAAAACCCCAAAGAAAACAAAACAAAACAAATAAAAAAAACAAAAACCCCCAAAAAACAAAAAAAGGAAGAAACATAGGGGACTATTAAAATGAAACAGAGGGAACCTGCCGTTTTCTTTTCATCCTCCAAAATGCAATTAGGGGCAGGGTAGGCATTGTTTCACAGATGTTTTTGGTTTCAAGGGCACTATAGCTTCTGATAGAAAAAGATTTAGCTGAAATTTTATGGGCGAGCCCTACATGCAGCACAGGCAAATACATGATTAAGCACAGGTAATGCAAGATTTAGCACAGAAGTAGCAAAACTCTGCAAGGCCACTGCTGCATCGTAGCACCCTTTAGGAAGCTGTTGACACATGTGCAAAAATGCACCATGTGTGTGGTAGGAATAACACCTCCCCACCAGTACGATAACACTTGTGTATTGCTGGTGGAAACAATTACACAAGGTGTAAGGAAAACAAGACCCTGTCTTACACAAGGGCAACTTCTCTGTCTTGTTTCAGTAGCAAACTTGGGCACAAGTTTTAGGTGTTCCCTGGACCAGTCCTATAGGTGGTGTTTATGTTCCTTATGTATTGTGAGAGGATACACATCAGGTGTTTGGGCTTCTGTGTGAAGGTATTCAGTGGCACCTCCCAGGAGTCCCACCAACTGCATAAAGAAATAATTATGGCAGACTGGTCCATATTAGGAGCTTCTACTTAATCCCAGTTGCATATCCTTGGTAGGTGGGCTGCATTACACTGAGAGTCTGTGATGTGTGTTCATCAAGGAGTGGGGCACTCAGAGCAGGTAAGCAGGCTTTAGGGCTAGTGCAATTGGTATTTTTAAATAATTATTCTGCAAGACACCAAAGCATTTGGCATCATAGTTACTGAGGAAACAATACACACCTGTATAATGTCAACTACCTTTTTCCATCTTAGTTATAGATCATTGTCAGACCAAAACCTTCTGCTACATCAGCCAGGTAGTGGCATGCCAGTCTCACGGCCCATGATCACCCAGCAGCTCCCTGGCTGTGGTATCAGTTTGCTGGCAAGAGTGGACTGAAGGAGTGCACCATGGGTGGCAAAACATAAAACCAGGGAGAAAAGCTGATCTGGCCAACTCACACAGTAATTCTTTTTAACTGTAAATCTTTCTGTTGCCACCAGGTCACCCTTGCCACTGTCATCAAAGATCTCCAGCACTTCACCCAAAGCTCTTGCTCTCAGATGTCCTGACCAGTGTAAAAGTGAGTCTAATCCATATGTAGTGAATTCAGGGCTAGGGCAGTGACATGTGCTACTGCATGTGATCATCCCTGCAATGTTCAGGAGCTCTGCCACTGTTCTCTCTCTTTGTGGGAGGCTTCACAGCCCTGTTTCCAAGAACTGTTTTTATGAGCTCTTCTCCACATGAACAACTTGCACCTTGGTAGGTAGGAAAACAGAGAACAGGACTAATATAGTGAGAAACAGGGATATAAAGGACTTTATAGTTTGCCCCTTCAGCCTCCCACTGTCTTCCCCTCTCCATCACACACAGCACCTGCTTTCCTATGTTGTTGAAGACTTCCTTTCATTTGTATTTAAAGGTGTTTTACAGCTCAAGTCCCAGCCACGTCTCACTGTTTGCACTAGGAGGATGCAGTGGATGTGGGGCTTGCATAAATTAGAAGCTTTCAGTCAAAATGCAAGATCACGATTTTCCTAACTCAATTCACCCCTCTTGGAAAACCAGTCAGCAGTTTTTTTCACCGTGACTTCTGTAATAACCACTGTGCAGAGTGCATAGAAGTCTTTTATCTCTTAAAGTCTGAATAAGTTTAATACAGGTTTTGCTCTTAGATTACTATTTTCAAAATGTCTAGCACAGCCTTCCTTACAACATTGTTTACCAACTAACAAAGACATGCATGTAATATGCATACCCACATATACATAAAAGATGTTAAATAATTTAAGATACTTTTTGCCCATGTTTATTAATATAACTTTGTCTTTATAAAGTTTCTCCCACTTCTACCATAGAACATGTACTTAGTCAGTTAATGCTGGTTTAAGTTTCTCCTCTCCTCTCCTCTCCTCTCCTCTCCTCTCCTCTCCTAAAAGTATCTTTCTCTAGGAATATGACACATTTTCTTTACTAATGCTTATCAATTGTATTCCTATATCTTGCTTGCATGGCAGTATCTGAATTTGTTTTAATTCTTCTTACAGATAGCAAGAATACTCATTCATTGTAAATCTAAAGAGAGGATTTCAGACCCCTCCAAGTCACACAGCCAGTATAGTAAGGGGTTCCAAAGATGTTTTGGAAAAGCATAGGGCTACCAGATATTAGAAGGTACTATGTCAGTGCAGAGATATTGCCAAGGGTTAAACAAATATTTAAGTAAGGAAATACATTTTTTTTATGCCCACAGAGGACTATCTGTTTCAGGAAGATGGCAAAGTATTACTGGACTTTCTACATTTGTCAAGAAGTTGACATGCATCCCAGATCCATGGGGAAGATCCATTGCTACTAACTCAAGGAGTTTGAAATTGCATCCCTTTTCTCTCTATCTAAACAACCTTCCAATTGTTTCTCTATTATTATTCACATCAAATACCTTTTGGCACTGCACAAAATGCCATGTCCCCCAGAAAGTGCTGACAAAACTAAAAAGTGGAATAGCTGGGAGTGACAGGCATGAAGTGGATGACCAAGGTCATCCAGAAGGTCAATGGAGAATATTTTCTTTGCAGTCTTTGATGTGGCCACTGCTCTCAACTTCTAGATGGGAAGGAATGAGTCCCACATTCAAGGAACTTGCTGTATACAGCCCTGATCAGCTGAAGGTGGAATTTCCCTCAGGGATTGATAAGGAAAGTTAAGTTCCTAACTGAAGAACGACAATGGAAAAAGACCACTCGAACACCTACCCTTGCTTTGAGAGCTGTCTTTCTGCCATTTGTTTTGTTGGAATAGCTTGTCCTGTACAGGTTAATCCAGTTTTGTGCACCTGGTGGAGTCAGGGCTCATAGTCTGGCCTTCCTTTAAAGGAAGAGAGTTACCTTAACACTTGGCCTATCAGAGATCTTTCCTAATGTACTTAACAGAGGAAGGAGTGAAGAATTTTCCTGAAAATGCAAGGAAACACTTCATTTCCTGCCCACACTGAGCAGGCTGCTGGATCACATCCTCAAGAGCCGATAGCTGCAAGGACATCTCCCAGCAAGGACACATTAACCCATCACAGATACCAGCTCCATCAGCCTATCCAGGACAAGAAGGTAAGGAGCTCTTCCTAGTCCTGCTGGACAGTATGGAAAAAAGTTAGAAGAGCAAAAGAGTCTTTTTTTCCCAAGTAAATTTCCTAATCTATGAGCCAGAAGATGCTACTTGCCTTCAAATATGTGCCACTTGCTTTCATGCTACTGTGAAGCTGCTCCAAACTCAGCCTGCCCATTCCTGTCTTGATCCAAGAGGCTGAGATTAAAACTATCTGCAGCCTCCAGCCTTCCTCTTCTGATCTTCTTCCTGCACGTTTTATTTTTTTTGCTTTGACTTAGCAGCTTTTGCCAGCCACAAAACACGTCACAAGATCTTGAGCCACAGGTTTGGATTGGGACATATATTTGTGGTATCATCACAAATCCTTGGAGCTACATTGCCTCCAAGGAAGAATTTGCTCATTGGAGTTAGAGTAATCTTATACTTGAACTGATTTTACTGAAGGAAAAATCAGTTTGTGGATATTATTAGTGCACAGATGCCTCCTCTGATGCAGGTGGGCTCTGGTTTTATATTCTCTCTGTCCCATGGAAATGGTCCATGCCTCAGGGACATCTAAGAAGAGATTAATCTCAGAGCAGTGGGAAAGACTTCATGAGTGCAGTTGGAGCAAGACTCATTTAAAAGTACGTCTGTTAGTGTGAGAAAATTTGAGATTCTGGTCAGCAAATCTGCAATTAGAGGTTTCAGGATGTTTAGTGAATGTAAGTAACTTTTCTGCTTAAGCAAGAGCAGATTCAATATCCAGATGATGTGTTTGTCAGAAATGTGGTAATAGAGATCTCTGATTTATCGGCTGCTGTTTAACACAGTGTTTATAAATGACTGATACTTAATTAATTGAAAGCAGCATTACAGAAACCAATCTGCTGACAAAGATTCCTTTAAACCAGCAGTTGTCATATTCATTCTGATCTCAGAGAGACAAGTTCTCAGTCTTTTATTACTATTATCTTTTTTCAGACAAACTACCAAATAAACATTAAAATAAACAGTAAATGTGAAATACCCAAAAAAATGTTTTCCAACTTTATTTTCCCCTCTGGGTAAGGACCATGTTCAGAAATAATTTTCATTATATTTGTTTGTTTCTTTGTTTGTTTTCTGGAATAGGACAGCAAATTTTCCTGGGTTATTGGCAAATTAGGGTCAAAAAACAACCTCTTCCCTCATATTAGACAGTACACAAGAAGTAATGCTCATGTAAGCAATAATTCTGTTTATACCAATGAATGATCTGTGCTTCAGACCATATTCTGGCCCCAGGGACAGGGGCACAGTGTGTCCAACCCTAAGAACACTACATGCTATTATCCCCAGGACAGAGTACATATACCAACCAAGAGTGGACTCTTTCCCGTGCTGTCTCTCAAGTCAAGCCCAGGCACTGTCCTGGAAGTCTCAGTTGACAAAAACAATGCTGACATTTGTCGAAACTTGAGATTTAACAGTTTGATGACTGATGGTTAGTGTTCAGTGTAGATTTGTTCAGTCTACACAGTCAGGGCACAGCTCAGACCCCAAGCATAATTTTTATGTCCTGGATTGAAGAAATCCTTCTCCAGGATATATCTCAAAAGTCTTCCTCAAGACTTCATACATCCAGCTTTGTTTTCCTGCTCTGCCACGGTCTATCTGCATGACCTTGGGCAAGTCACTCTCTAGCTGGGCTGCAGACTGCAGCACAGCAATAACCGTGAACAGGCTAGACACTGTCCCCAAAGCAATGGGAGCTGGCATTTTCCTACAGTCTGGTTCACCTGAACCAGCCTACAATGATCCCTGAGTTGCCAGAGTGGATTTTAAACCCCTCTCAGGCATTGGAAACCACACCACAACTTGTGCTTTGCATGTGTGTCTTGTCTCTGTTCCTTCTCTGGTGAGTGGAGAGACCAAGGCTTCCTGACTTACAGAGGGCACTGAAGATAGAAGTATTCAGGGCTATACCCTCTCTCAATGCTACAGCAAGTAATGGTTAAACAATCATTACCCTCCACATCCAGATTTCCTTAGGAAAAGTTAAGCAGTTTCATCAGATTTTGCAGCCCAATAGCAGTTCTTTCAAAACTAGAGCAGTTTGCTGAAACCTGCCCAAATTACTCCCTCAAAGTTCCCAGGGGAGATCTGCCAAGAGCTCACCCCCAGTCAGCCCTCACCTGAGAGATTTGAACCAATCTGGCTTCCATCAGGATATGAGAAGAGGGACAAAGTGAGAGCTGCTTACAAGGCTTGAGGGAAATAAAAATCTCTAAGTTGCTTCTGCAGCTCCCACATGGAGCAGGAGTGGGGTTGGAACAGCTCAAAATTGTCTTTGTGGTTCCCAAACCAGTACAGTTTGATGCTTGACCCATGTCAGCTGCAGACTAAACACCATCTTCATGGTCTGTAAATCCTCATATTGTTCTTAGAAGAATTTTATTCAGTCTGAGGTCCTTATTAAAATAACAAGACAGACCAAAATCTACCAGTATTAACCAAGCAATATAACCTTTGGGAAAGTGGGGCAACCTAGAGGATCCTGGTATGTCCTGAGGGTGCAGAAAATTTAGCTGAGAAGAATCCCAAAGACATGGACCAGTGAATGTGATAAACACTGGTCCACACTGAATGAGAGCAGGCAGATTTAGTCCTCTTGTTTGCAGTTCTATGAGGTTTAGACACTATGGATTCCAGCCTTGTAGCCCTTGATTCTTGCAGCCCTGTCCTACAAGACACAACTGCTCCTTCATGTCACAACTCAAGAATGAAGAAATAAAAAACCTCACGGTTACAGCACAGGAGTTGTTTCCCTTTGCTCAACATTCAGAAACTGATTTACCCCAGCAGGTGCAGTGTCTGAGATATTTCTGGTTAAGCACAAGTAGAAAAGCAACATGGGCCTGGGTTTCTACAGCCTTTTCTCAGAGGTGCAAAGGGAAGGAGGTCAGTAAATAGCCTGGGAGCCTGAATTAAACCAAGATTTTGCTCATGGCTTGAAAGAGAGCAAGAGGTGTTTGCCCATAAATTCCTAACCCTTGGTGGATGGGACAACATAGATGACTGGGATGGTCTAGTGAATTAATCTATACAAATTAGTAATTTAATCACAGAAGCTGGAGCCAAAGAGACCAGAAGAGGTGAATTTCTGCAGACACACCATCGCTGACAACCAGCTCGGTTTCAGGGCTGACCACAGTTCCCTGATAAAGTGGTAAAGGGTGTTTCTCTTTCTCTGTAAAAACAGGAACTCTCCCTATCCACATAAATGGGTTGCAAATGCTGTTTTTTCTCTGAAGTCACAGATTTTGATGGCTTTACCTTCTTTCACTGGGAAGTGGGTAGAAAGCTTCCTGCTCTGTCCAACTTTAAACTAAGATACTTACAGGCATTTATTCCTTCATGCAGAAGATGATACACAACAACTGTTTGGGGGTTTGAAGTTGCTGGGCTAGTATTTAACAGTGCTCAGAGTCAGACATATATGGTTTGGGAAAAACCTTTCTCTCTGAGTGAATTATCTACCAATCACTATTATTCCAATAAATCACTAATCCAAACCACATATCTTTTCCTTTGCTTTTATCTTTAAAGACAAAGGAGAAGTTGTAGGCACTCTTCGAGTAAATAAGCACATTGCAAGTCACTCCATCCTAGTTTTGCCAAACTCATTTAAGGTTTCTCTACACAAGACAACTAATCCATATTGAGAGAGTAGGATGACTATTTCTGTATAAAGGTAGGTTAGAATGTTAGTCTAGATTATCGGTGTTCTTCACTGAACTACTTTAGTCTTAAATTCAAAAATAAACAAAATGGAAAGGAAGCACTTTAATTCTGCAATAGCAGGATTGTCTTTGCAGCAAACTAGAAGATAAAATTTGTTCAGGGATATTTAATCCAGAATAACTTGTTTTTCTGATCACTCCTTGCACTCAAGACTTTCCAGCAGCAGCAAGAGCACCTTTTTATTTCCACATACACAGCTCAAACAGCCACAACTCTGGACAAAGCAACTATTGTTACATCTACAGCCACAGGACCAAATCCCAGCTGTCATACCTGGCCCTTTTACTGAAGCAAGAAGACCAATAAAGTCAATTTATTTCTCTACTTCAGATTCTGGGACAGGGAGTGACTTTATTTTTTTTCCCCTGGTAAATGAACAGTGAGAAACAAATTATAAGTTCAGGATCTTGGTGCTGGTACTTGCAAAAGCACTGCCTCCCTCATCCCTGAGGAACTCCTTGAAAAAAGATGGACAGGTAACCCCAAAAATCTCTGGTTTACAGGAAGGACCGTATCCTCTTCCCTGTGACCTGAGCCACGTGTAAATATTGTGCTATGGAGTTTGTTACATTCTGTTAAAAAAATCCTTCCTCTGGTGCAATACCCTGGGGAATATGCAGATAATACTGTAATCTGCAGAAAGTTCTTTCATGAGCCACCTGCAAACTTTGTACCTTATTTACTCACAGCAGGTTAGTCCTGGTGAGCTGGATTTCTCCGGATGGGAGGGAAAGCAGGTGGGTGCCTGTGTGTGCCAGGGAAATAGTCCTGACATAATTTGTGCCAAATTGTTTATTCTTTTAATCGAGAGGACTGAAACTTCTTTCACCTTTTACCTTGCTTCAACTTTGCTGGAAGCCACTAGCTGGTAGGATCCATCCCAAAACTCCAGCCCAACCATCAGTGACAGAGTTAATAATTTTCACACTGAGAGAAAAAAAAAAAAATCCCACTTCCCTTCCCCTTATTTGCATGCAGGTAAAAAAGGCAGGACACCTGAAATTGTTTCTGGCCCAAACCTTCTGCTGCTCCTACAGCACTGGCAGGGGTAGGGAGGTACAGAAGCTCACTTTGGCCTTTTTCTGGCCACCTTAAAGATAAAATATCCCACCACGGTAGTGAGGCTGGAAAAGGTGATAGTGCAACCCAGCTCTCAACCCCCCACCGACCTCTTGTCCCTTTTCCCCCTTCAAGGCATTGCAAGGTCTCCCGGTGTTCAGACTCTTCTCCACTCCCTGCTTCTCCTGCTTCAGTAGCATCCAGTCCCCCACCCTCCCTCCTCGCCCAGAACAATAGCAAGGCACCGAATTCAGCTACTTCCCAAGGAAAGCCCAGATCACACACATTTCGATAGAGAGAGATAGATATGGTTATATTTCTCTTTGCTGTTTAGGACAAGAAATGAAGTGCTGCCTCTTTAATTGGCAAAAGCATGCAGTAAGAGCATACCTTTAATTTAGTGTTGGGATAGCTCACTTGCACCCTGGCTGTTGTCTTATTGGAGAGGGCAGCCTGCCTCAGATCCTCTAGCACTGAAATAATATCATCCAGCACGCATTTCTTATCCTGATTTCTCAACACACACAGATGGGAAAAAGTATAATTATAGCCTTTGTAGTTCACCTTCATTTCCAGCACGGCTCGGTGGATCTGCAGGATCACATCAGCCTGGTGCAAAATATTGCCTCCGGGTTTGGAGAGGAGAATCACCCTGCCATACCTCCCCGGGGTGTGCAAGTCCGAATACAGCTGGCTTTTGGATTGATCGAGGGAGAAAAGGCTGCTGGCTAAGCTCCTCTCGATCTTGGCCAGGCTGTGGCTGGGGGCTACCAGGCTCTCCAGGTCAGTGTCAGGCTGGAAGCGGTTGAGCAGGCTGAAGCCGAAGATGATGGTCAGGACTGCGGGCACAGTGAGGAAAAACACCGGATGCCTGCTCACGAATAAGCCCAGCTTGTAGAAAAACGACTGGAGCCCTCTGTGTATCACCTGCCGCAGCATCCTCCACCAGATCCAGCCTGCAGATGCTCCTGGCCGTCTTAGAAAGCACATGTGACATGTGTAGCTCCTTACCCCTTCCTGCCAGTTTCCCTTTCTCTCTCCCTCTCTCTCTACTACTCCTTTAAAAGACTGCAGCAAGTTGCAGCAAGACAGCCAAATATTGATCAATGGGGTGTGTGTGTGCGTGCGGGTGTGTGTGTGTGTGCCGCGGGTGGAAGGGACCGGGCAGCGGAGGGAGGAGGGGGGGTCCTTGGCTTTTTTTCCCTCTTTCTCTTTTTTTCCCCTACTCTCTCCTCCCTCCCCCCCCCCNACACACACGCACGGAATTTGCCGGGGCCAGAGGATGATGCTGCATTTTAACGTCTCCCGACCCCACCGTGCCCCTCCCTCGGCCCCCTCCCCATCCCTCTCCATCCCCGCCGGTTGCCGGAGGAGGGAGAGCTCGGCCCGGAGACTTGGGGAACCGCTTTCCCACAGCAGCAGCAGCCGAAGCCGCGCTCCACTCTCGTTCCCCGGTCCCGCGGCTGCAGCATCCCCCCGCCGCACTCCTTCCTCCATCCCCCGGTCCCACGGCAGCTGCATCCTCCCGCCGCGCTCCGCTCTCCTCCCCCGGTCCCACCGCATCCCCTGTCTCACTCGGCTCTGCCCCAGCCGCGCTGTGGCTCTCGGGGTGCGGGGGGACGCACAACACACACCGATCCAGGCAAAGCTCCCAGTCCAAATTTCCCCTTTCCCCCATCTGCTGCCCGGGGTCGCCCAGACGGAGCTGCCCCGTGCTCCTATAAGGGTGAGTGTGACCCCAGGAAAGCCTGGGGACAAGAAGAGGAAGGGGGGAGGAGCTGCCCCCTTCTGCTGCCCCACAGCCTGGCACATGTCCCCGGCCAGCTGCTCTCTCAGCAGTGACCCAAGAGAGGTAGGACACAGCTCCTGACACCCTCCAGCTGAAAAAGAGGTTTTCCAAGCAAAGACACCAGCAGACCATTACATAAGAGGAGGAAAATTCTGCAGCTCTCTGAACCAAAGGAGAGCAGCAGTAAAATGCATTTGCAGCAGGCGAGCTGCCCACCAACTCTCCAGACAGCAAGCTCCACTCCTCTGGGAGCCTCAGCCAGGACTGCTCGGGACAGCAGATCCAGCCCCAGCAGACCTGACAGCCCCTTGCAGGAAAGGCAGGAGGAAAGCCAGGCTGGCTTTGCAGTAGCTTTATACTTGTAATTCTAAATCCCAGAAATGCAATTAAAAAACAAACCCCAAAAATGCAGATCTCCACTCAGCGTCTCTCCCTTCACCAAATTTCTGCTATATTTTAGCTAGTTTTGTCAAGCAGAAATTATTTATTTTGGGATAGGACCAAGGACATTGTGCAAAGTCTGAGAGAACAAGGCTTTTCTATAACAAAGTCCTACAGAAACAGGAAGATGAGTGGAAACTGGGAAGCTTGATAATGTCAGTTAGCAGCCTCTGCCCAATTCAGAACTAGACAAAGAGCAGGCTATGTTCAGCTTGAAGTATTTATCAGTGTTTTGAAGAAAACACGATACATTCAACAATCCCTTTCATGCTGACATCCCTACACACACACTTCTACTGCTATTAACATTTGGACTCAATGCTCTTAGAGGTCTTGTCCAACCCTAATCATCCTGTGATTCTGTGACTCTGTGGATGAACAGGACTTGCAAAGAAGGAGCCCATCTTTGAGGGCTTTGGAAGGCCCAGGTTAGGCTGTCGAGACAGTGATTCAGATTAGGAGGCTGAAGTCCTACAGAAGTGTGGAAACATGAGATTCCACCAAGGAATAGAGAGGCGGGGAGCACTGGATTGCAAACTCACATTACTGAAATTGGTGGCTAAGATTTGAAACTGTTTGGTAAAAGTGGTTTAATTTTTAGGTATTTACAAGAACATCATGCCATTCACATTCAGGCTGTTTTTATTTAGTGGCCTAGATACTGCTGATCTGCAAATGTGGGCTGGATTTCTTACAGGCAACAAGAAGGAGAGGTCTAAGGTGGGAAATTCTGCAGAAAAAAAGCCTGATCTGCCACCTATTTGAATGTTTTAAGGTATTGCTTATGATGGAAATCTGCCTCAACAATCCCAGGAGATGCTAAGCTCCATTGGTACAAATAGCAGCTCTTTATCTATTTTATGATGCACTTATGCCAATGGTTGAGTGCTCCCAGTGAATAAAGTTTAAATGCAAAGGCTTTATTGAGCCTTTGTACTTACACGCGTAAGTGAGACCTTGGGTGGGAAGTCAGAGCCTGATTCCTAATTTCTACACGTGCAGGCCTGTAACAGACTTTGACAGAGTATGTGACCATGTCTAAGCTATGGGTACTGCTGGCAGAGATACCTGAGCACTGTGGGTTTCAGCAGAGACTTCAGAAGCTCTGCCTGGAGCCTTTGGGTCCTTGGCACTTATTGCTTCTCTGAAATATATGGTGTTAAGACTTGGTCTGGCAGGAAAAAACCTGCAATCACTTCTCTTGGTTGCTGTGGCCTTTCCCAGTGAGTCCTTCACAGAGCTGATTATTGCTCAGGAGCTTGGTCAGACAGAAGGACAGAATAGTTGAGGTTGTAAAGGACCTTAAAGACTGTGGGCTGGGACTCTTTCCATTAGACCAGGTTGCTCAAACCACCATCCCATCTGGCCTTGAACACTTCCAGGGATGGGGTATCCACTACTTTTCTGACCAATTTGTTCCAGCGCCTTACCACCCTCACAGTAAAGAATTTCTTCCTAATATCTAATCCAAATTTACCCCCTTTTAACTTAAAACTATTCCCTGTTGACCTGTTAGGTCACAGGAAGTGATTGAGATGACTCATTTCAGCAAGTGACCGCAGGAACAGCTCAGGAACACAGAACAAGTAGGCTGGACCACTCTGGAAGGAGCAGGTCCCTCTAGTGCCTAAATAAGTTATGGCAAAGGATGTTTTTTTCTGCACCTTCTCCAGGTCTTGGGCAGGAGTCTGCCAGGATGCTGCAACGGAACGTTCTGACACAGTATTGCTGAGGCACAGACCATGCAAAGAGAGGGCAAATAAAGATGTGCAATGAAAGGTGTGACTGAGTACATGATGCTTCCTTCCTGAAAAGGAAAATACAGAATAGTGCCAAAGGGCACTGCCAGTCGGTCTTGCCTGTCCCTGGGAGTACAAAATAACAACGTGTAATCCGGCATTAGTGCCCGTAAAACTGGCTTAATGTTGAGATATTTGAATGTGTGCTGCAAGCACATCGTGCCTTTCAAATTCAGGCTGGTTTTGTGTAGTGGCCTAGATAGTGCTGATCTGAAAGTGTTACCCCACTGCAAACATGGATGATAAAGTGAGCAATGCATTACATTGGTCATCCCAAATGGCAAAATCCATGGAGGATCTAAAAAGTCAGCATGAAGTATGTCTCAGAAACAAGCAGGGCATCAGCACCTTTTCTGAGAACAGTGCTGGGATATGCTGATATTTATATCCTCCCTGGTGTCATCCAATGAATCCTCTTTAAAGGGGAATAACAGACATGTCAGGGATTTTAGCTAGGGGAACTGAGCCGTGTTTCACAGAGTTTGGAGCCCAGAGAAATAGTAAACCACAGAGAGAGAGTCAAAACACTCAGAAATATTTAAGATAAGATTCAACTTGGAAAAAAAATGCATCTATATCTGAGGAAAATAGCTCGAGTTGCTTATTCCCAGAAAAGAGACTACTTTGGAAACAAATGATTCGGCACAAAGAAAATAATGGGATTACAGCACAGGGCAAGGTAGACATGGATTTGGAAAACGCATTATAGAGCAGAAAGTCAAAGCATATCAAATTTACTTGCAGGGTATCCTAAAGCAAGGAGGGAACAGTCCCTCTGATACTCTGATATGGCTGCACTGGTGGACTGCGTCCAGCTCAGAGGGTTACTGAGACATAGTAAACTTGTCACTAGTTTAAATAAGAATTATTGACAGGCTTGAGGATTTGGTATAGCTCACTGATTAGGTACTGAAAAAGGTAGATTGAATGCCAAGGAGCCAGATTACCATATGTTGATTCACAAGCAAGTAAAGGCACAAATGGTCCTATTGACATAGTGATTTTAAGTTGTTATGGTTTAATAGCTGGGTGGATATAGTAAAAATTTATGGTATAAAAAGACATTAAATAGTGAAATAAAAGCAGGGGGATAATTCAGAATAGCCACAGAGGCTGTGTAAAACAGACTTTAGACTGACTAGCAGTTCATGTTCATACACTTATGTGATTTTTCTACCCTGAACTGGGAAAGAAAACCTCTAATGCGATACAGAGTTTAGTTTTAGACAGGCAGATTTTAAGAAAAAATCCCTTAGGAATTCTCATTTCAGTTCTGATCTTCCTCAAACTAGGGGCCAGCACTGCTCTGGGTGGGCATGGATGGGAAGGGGGAGACAGAGGATGTTTGTGTATTGTACTGGGGGATGACAGCACTGGAGAAAGCCTGTAAGAGCTGGGATGACACTTCAGAGGAAAAATGCAAAGCAAAAACTGTGGTTACTGGGGCTGAATTGGCTGTATGTTGTGTGTTATGTGGTGGTCTTGAAAATAGTTGAGAACACCATGCCAGCTGCAGAAATGGAGGGTATGAAACACTGAGGTGCATCGTGCTTTTTAGGGGGGATGTCAGACCAGAAACCTGCACCCATTGACACTGGAGATTTTATACTGAAACACCTGAGACTGATGAAAAGTGTGGACAGTCAGGCTGTTAGTACAGGCACAGCAGGCTGTAGTGGTAAGAGCAAAAGGAAGAGATGCTAAAGAGCCTTTGAAACTCTGGTACGGGAAGAAGCAAGTATAGGATTATGTATTGATATATTTGCAAAGTTCAGATTTATTGTAAAAGTTTTATTCCCTCAGTTGGGTTCTATTTCCTTAAGTAGCTGCAAAGCAGTTGGTGAAGTTGCTGAAATACTGTTCACATAAGTAAGGATTGCCAAACCAGGGTTCACAAGGGGTTAATATTCGTCAGATAAACTTGATCAATTCTTTCATATATGAAAAACAGATTTTGAAAAATATTGGGCATAAACCCAGTTCTTTATTCTATGTTTAGCAGATTGTTTTTTCTCTCCTACAACAAAAAAATTATACTACTTTTGAAAAGAAAAACTTATCAATTCAAAAACCAAGCTTTTGGGAACATATTTAAAATTTTTTTTTACTTGATTAATTCTGAAAATCTTATTAAATTTCAAGTTTTTAAACAAAAAATTAAAGGGTTTTTTTTTAATTTATTAGAAAGAAATAAACAGGTTTTTCTTCCTTCTAGGTTTTCTTTTAGTTGCAAAAATATCCTTGCCATTTTCTAAGCATCTATGGGTAATTCACACTGCTACCTGATAAAAGCTTCCAGTGCTAAGAAAGAGCTGCAAGATCTGTAACAACTAAGAGCATCATAAAATGCATAATACTAATGTTATTATATTTCTTGAGAGGAGTGAAAAATTAAAATGCTGCAAGAAGACAGCTTGAAAAGATAGCTGGGAGCAGCAGGCAGTTAAGTAATATGTTCTGTGTGGGTGGGTAGGTTAAGTTGTGGTTTTGTTTTCTTTTGTGAGAAAGAAAATATTGATTCATCTGGAGAAAATGGAGATGACCGAGGAAGCTACCTCAGATGAGTAAAAAAAAATCAAACAAATGCATTCCCACTTGTGTTCCTTATCACTCCTGCAAAAATTAAACCCCATCTTTTCAGCTCTTGCTTCTGTGCTTCCTACTATCATAAAAGTCAAACACTGAATATTCATTTCTTCTGTCACCATATGAATTGATTTTCATGTCCCTGCCTATTTGGAAAAGTCCTTCGAAAACAAAGGTGTCTGCTGCAACCTACCCCTAGATGGAGATCTGAGGAACTGTCACTTATACCTGCTACCCACATTCTCCTTTGGGGCTTTGCACAGACACCAAATGTATGCTGTGAGTTTTCAAGCTGACTGGGGAAGCTACTGCAATGTATTTTTAATGTTGCAGTTCCAAAGGAAGGTGGAAAAGCCTCTCCTAAGCACAGGAGTCCCAGTAAGAAAATAGATGGTATTAATTCTGGGTCTGACAACAGCTTGGATACTTGCCTTGTGTTATTTCACCTCCTTATGGAGAATGGAGGGCAGTGTGGTTCGGCCCAGAGTGGAGGGTGATGCCATACAGCAGTGCCATTTTCTGCTTATAGAGGTGGGTTTGGAATTGGAAGGAAATACTATAGATCTTGTAGAAGAGACCACCTTCATCAAACATCCTCCTAAGAGGCTTCCTGCTTCTCCATTATTGCAGCTGCCTCTGCCAATTTTGTCCCACTTAGTCTGCCTTTTTGGAGATGGCTGGAGATGACCTTTGCTGTGAGTCCTGTGAGGGTGGGGATGGATGTACCAA
Source organism: Calyptomena viridis (assembly GCA_013390005.1). Lineage (NCBI taxonomy): Eukaryota > Metazoa > Chordata > Aves > Passeriformes > Eurylaimidae > Calyptomena > Calyptomena viridis. Next base: position 155,888 of record WEIV01001315.1, on the reverse strand, counting down.
GAGAAGCTGCTACAGAAACTCATGAGGAGGAGCAAATATTCAGGACTTTATTCCTTCAGATATTATGAAATCAAGAGATGTGCAATAAATCTCCGCTGGTGGTATAATTGGCTGTTTAACATCATGAGGGCATGGTGGCTTCAACAAGAGGCAAAAAGGGACTTAAAAACTAATTAATTTATTGCCTAGGAAAAGTGCCTCAATATAAAGTATTTTATTATGCCTAGAAGCTGCATTGCCTTAAGATATTTATAACAAGGAATCAGAGAACATGTTTCATGAAGAGCAAATCTACATGTCATGATTCCTTTTAAAATGTATCAGCACAGCTTCTTTCTTTTTGTCTTTTACTGAGTAATGCAACATTTAAAACAAAACAAAATGAAACAAACAAAAAAAACCCCCACCAAAAGAAAAAATACAAACCCAAACCTAAGCAAGGAACAAACAAGGAAGCAAACCCAAAGTGATAACAACAACAAAAAGAACAAAACAAAACAGACAAACAAAAAAACAGGAAAAAAACAATCAAAAAACCAAACCAAACCTGGTGTGACTGTGGTTGCAGGAGTGGGAAGCATTTGAATGCTGCCTGCAGGGGATATGGTCTTGTTTCTGGCTCTGCTGCACTGTTCCCATGGGTTGCTACTCAAATGGCTCAGATCCATTAGGGCTCTGTAAGTGTTCTGTCAACTTGGGATACCAGGGTTCATTTTTGTGAACAATGGAATGTTCCCAGTCACAGTTGTGGTGGGTGTCAAGCTCTGGATATGACTCTCCGGGTAAAACAAGCGGTGCCAGGGTCCAGTTTCTAGCTCTGGGTCCAGCTGGCATGGCCTGTCTGTGTTTATAGCTATAAAGTATCCCTGTCTTCGGAATTGTGTAAGTAAGCACTCGGAATGGTCCCTGGCTGGTTCTGGATCCTGAGCCACACTCAGGAATGCATTGGGAAAGTGCTGGTTGTTTGCCAAAATAATTGCAGGCACCATTCTAAAAATTGAAGAATACAGATGATTGCATTCCAGTGCTTGGGAACGTTCCCTGGCACCATTCAATCTACTGACAGGAGTAATTATAGGATGGGGTTTGCCTAATCAAATGTAGATGCCAACATCTGAGACAGTTGTCTGGGTCTACCCCAGACAATGCATAGTCAATGAAGAGAAACACTTGGTCATAATTTGTCTCATCATATGAAACCTACTTATCATTAAGTGGTTGTCTAATAACAGTCTCAGGGATTGTGCCATGAGCACTGACTATAAGAGGAGCCCAGAAAGACTAGGCCAACATGAACCAATACAGACAATACAGTGTAATTATACTGAAATGCAGACTCCAAAAAAACTCACCGGCAGTTACAAGAGCAGGTATATTCGTTTATTGCCACGCTGGGAATGAGAAAGGATTTTCTCCTAAGCCCATCCCCCTGAAGGAATTAACTAACAGGGGTTAAATGCATCTAAGTTATATGTATTTATGACTATCTTATGAATATACATCATATTTCCAGGAATAGGCATTACATATTAAAATTAATTCTGAGAACTCATTAGTATAGGTCCTTTCTNAAAATTAATTCTGAGAACTCATTAGTATAGCTCCTTTCTCTGTCTCCACCTCATCTCCTCTCCTCTCAGGGCTCTCTGGTGGTCATTTGGGGAGGAAGGCAGTGGTCTTCCTCAGACCTTTGGCCAAGAACACAGCTTGTTACAAACCACAATCTTGTTTGGTTTTGTTAGGTGCCAGGGTGTCCCACACTATCTCATTTCTGTCTGGCAGCTCTCTGAATCGTGTTTTTGGTATTCTACTCTCAGTCCTACCTTATCTCTAAGTCCTAAGGTGCCTAAACCAAAATGAGAGAAAACCATATTGCATACAGCTCTAACTTAGCTCTATAGATTTCTTAAAAACTTTTATTAAAACTTATACTAAACCCCTCTTTCTAAATCAATACTCCTAAAGCAGGTATTAAAGACAGTGCTAGAAGAAAACCAAGCAAAAATCTGTGGCAGAGCAACGATTCAATCTTGAACTCATAAACAATCCCTGAACAACCTTTTCCTATATTTTTTATTAAACTATCTTCCTACGCTTCCTCAGGTTTTATCTTCTGGCTGCTTTCACAAATGTGACTAAGTCTGTGTATATGTGAATATATGGGGACCTGATTCTGTTTGCAGGTCCCTTGGCAGCAATGCAAGTGCAATTGTAACAATTTGCATTTATACACTTCCTTCCGCCTTACAGCCTCAGAGTGCTTTACAAATACTGATTGGTTATGTTTCACATTACTCCTATGGGATGGCTATAAAATAGAAAAATAGAAGAGTGGATTATGAATGACTGGAACTGAGACATAGGCAAAGAGGAAAGAAAAACGGAGTGTTAGAAAAAGGAAGGACTGTTATTTCTTCATAAAACCATGAACTTGGTGATTTTGTCCTGATTTACACCAGCTGGAAATTCAATTTTCACACCCTAAATTCCTGGCAAAGCAAGAATTTAGTTCAGGACATATCTTGGCCTTAATGAAAGCCCTGGATGTTCTTAACTTTTGACACAGTGTATTCACTATAGAAAGTAAAGGTGATTCTCATGTGTGGTATCAGGTTTTTGTTGAACTGGTCTTATTTAATGAACTTAATAGCAAGAAAGGTTGCTTAACCAATAACTGTGAGTGAATGATGCAGATTTCCCTATCAGTAGAGACTATAGATTTATAGAGACCAAGTGGCTTCACAATGGACAGAATCCAACTTATCTGACTCAGTGTCAAGTTCTTCCCAAAAGAAGCTGAAATTCCCAACATGGTCAGTAGAGATAGGCAGAGTACTCTGGAAGCCTCCAAGGAGATATCTTACCTGCCTAAATTCAGTCACCCAAATTAGATTAAGTAGATCTTCTTTACAAGGGCTTCAAGAAATCTGTCATCACTACTTGCCTGGGAACTCAGATACTGTAGGACTGCTCTGATAGGAGACAAAAATCCAGCTGTTGGTTAGAGAGTCAAGCCAGGGAAACTGGATCCTTCCTAAGGAAAAGATGCATTAGAACNTGTGCTCCAGACCCCTCACCATCACATGCAGGCATCAAGGTGGCATTGAAAAGAAAAGAATGTGTCTTTTAGCAAAGAGTCACCTCCCTGCCATGTTGGACAACTTGTCTTCTGTAGAGGTTGCAGTCTTGTTCCTGAGACATCACTGCCTGTGTTGAGTGAGTCACATGCTGAGCCCTGAGAATCCTCTTCCCCACTCCTGCTCATCTTTGGCTGCATAAGCTTATCTGGGACCAACTCAGTGGCCGATGGGTGTGGCTATTGCTGTTGCTCTATTGTCTGCATTATTTAGCCTTTGTGTTACCTGCAAATATCACCAACAGTGGTTGCAAGCTGCCTTTCAGAAGTATGAGATAGTAACAGACCTAGCAACAATCTGTTTGAAACTCTACTAAGAGCATCCTCTCTTGCAGGTTTGTGAATTGCCTTCGTCTTAATGTCCTTATTATGTGTCTTATTGATATGATGTGGAGCCAATTTTTTAATCAAAATGTTATGCAGTAAAAAGTCAAACACCATGCTGAAGTCTAAATAGATTGTATCTTTTTTATACCTTAATTAGCCAGCCTTGGAAAATCATCAAATATTTAAATCACATTTGTTTTATGAGACATATTTTCTGTAAAATTTTGGTGACTGGTATCAATTAATTAAATTCCCTATTAGTTATTTATTCTTTATTAATTTGTCCTTTTTTCCCTCCTAAATCTGTTCTGTTATTGATGTTGCAGTGGCTTTCCCAGGGCGTCTCATTCTTCATTTATTACTGTTGCATATCAGCAGGCTTCCCACCCTTTGGAACATCCCCTGGCTTCTGGTCCTTCGGAAAACATTCTTCTAGAAGCTCTTGGACATCACATTGCCTCAGCCTGCAACTTTTCCTGTGATTTTTATGATTGTGCTGAGTAACTCTGTCTAAACCAGGGGTATAATTTCAGATGACTTCAGTGGGAGGAATAGAGAGGAAAGAAGAGGGGTAGAAGCTGCAGGGGAAAAGTGTCCCACTCTCAAATGAGCCTGTTAGTTTTGAAATGTGAGAATTAGTACAGAATAGGGAGAAGACTGACAAGCATTTCTGACCTGATATGAAGCTCACCTACTCACTGGAAGTTTGACACTGTCACTTCAATCTCAGACCACCCTGCTATAAATTTATCCCTTCTCTCCTTGTTCCTCTCCTTCTCAATATGCATTTAGTGGTTCTTTAAAACTGTCTTCTTTAACCAGCTTCTTCTGCCTCTGGTGGATCCTAGTACTTAAAGACCTCAGATTTCTAAGAGCTGTTGTATATGAGGGCAGTCCTTCCTCAGCTCACATTCACCCTTGCAAAGGTCTGGTACTATGGTCAGGAGAAAGGAAATCTCTGATGGTTTAGATCATTTCATGAGAGAATGGACACTTCTGAACATCACAGTAATTAACACTTTCTTAGATTGGTCCCCATGATCCTTCAGCAAGATGGGTATTTTGATAAACTGACTTCTCTCTTCTTAGAAACCTTACGAATATTTAAGTATTTGATAATGTTTTTGCTTTCATTTTCAACAAGAGGATGAGGTGTAATCAAATCAGATGACTAAAAAGGTGAATGCCAGAAACAAAGGAATACAAATCAATGTAGAACAAAAGTAGAAAAGGTTGTGAGAACACTTAGACAAATTTTAATTGGATTCTTGGATAATATACGGAAAATACCTTGGAAGTGTTGTCAGACACCTTTGAACTCCTAGAAGTTAGATAAGGTCTTGTAAGAAAGGAAAAAACAAATAAAGTAAATGTTTTTACAGAGAAGAGAAGGAATAGAAAGCCAAAGGGTACTGACCAGTCAACCAGAGGTAATGAAACAAAAACTATCTGAATGCTGACAGAGGGAAATGAGAGGAATATGGCTTTCTTAAGAAAAAAACCCTGTCAGTTCCTTCTCCAGGAGGATTCATGATAGGTAAAAGCGATAGCTAAATACATGACTTTGGGATGTCTGTTGATATTGTTTCATATTATTTTATCACAAATAAAAAATTGAAGAAAGATGTTCCCAGTAAGTCTAAATTGAAATGGGTGAAAAACTGGTTAGGAAATGACTATGTGAAATTAATTAATTATCATGGGTTCATTTTCCAAATGGAAGTACTATAGCAGATTCTTTGGTCAGGTATTACCAAATATTTTGAATTATTCTGGAGTTAACAGGAAGTATAAGTTTTCACTGCATAGCAATCTGAGCATATTTCAACAAAAATGATGTTTCTAAAATAGTCCAACATCATAGGGGATGTCCCTCTAAGACGTGTCACTTAATCCTTCTGTTTACACTTTAAGGCCTGATACAGCTTAGCTTCAGTGTTGCTGCAAGTTATAAAGAGAGAAACCAGAAATAGACTTGGTCTGGGCAGTGTAAAGTGAGGTCCAGGCTAGAAGTTCTAATTCTGACAAGACAGCTCAAGGACCAGGTGCTGCTTGACAGATCCTGTCTCAGTGCTGTGTCATATTCTGAGCTTTAATTTCTACCTATTGACTGAAAGAGTCACCTCTCTCTCATTTGTTGAAGGATCATTTCCATTTCTTATAAATAGGAGATATGGATATGTCTCCATAAGGAGACAAGTCAGGTGTTGTTGTAATGTGGCTGTCATCTTTTACTCCCACTCCAAAAGAGATGTAAATCATCACTGCCTCCATACTTTCCTCAAGTTGTTTCCTCTTGTAATTGAAATGGTGCCCTCTTCCTTTCTCTCCTGCAAATTCGGATCTGTGTGACAGCAAGTTTCAGGTTTCAGTGCCCACTTCTGTCATGCCATTCACCCAAGAAACAACCTCAAAATGCACCAGATGGACTTCACTACAAGCAGATTCCATTGCAAGGGATGAGACATCATACCTCAACAAACCACAAATTGATGCATCAGTCAATATTTTTTCTCTGATATTCTTTGCTAAGTTTAATTATTGCGTTTGACTTCAAGATTCTGTTATCATCAGCATGAAAATGATTGCCTGAGAAACTGACTGCAGCAGAAACCTCATCATTTACTCTCAATGGCTTTTAATTAAATTACAATAAAAGATAAACAAAACTTCTCGAAAGCAAATATATCTGTGTTTAATATTTCTAGGTTCATCTCTTGTGAAGTCAAATTACCCCGCTGAAATGGCTATGAAGCCAATGAAATGCCTCTTCCGTCTTTGCTGAGCTGATTCCAGTGACACACTCCACTATGGGGAGGGACTATGAAGTAGAATTTCAGTAAACTATTTGCACAGGGATTTGCTACCATTGACCTGATTGCTCCTCTTTTTGTTGTGAATGGTTCGGTCTTGACAAAAGGAGAGAATTCCTTTGTCTTTAGGAAAACCATGCAAAAATTAAGAAGTGCCTTGCCTATTAGGACCAACTTATTGAGTATGAGAATCATACTCTGAGAATCATAGAATCATCACAGAATCATAGAATGGTTTGGGTTGGATCTTAAAGACCTTCTAGTTCCAGCCCCCTGCCATGGGCAGGGACACCTTCCACCAGACCACGTTGCTCAAAGCCCTGTCCAATCTGGCCTTCAACACTTCCAGGGATGGGGCATCCACAGCTTCTCTTGGCAAACAGTTTCAGTGCCTCACAACCAATACCACACTTCTTCCCCTTCCCAAGTATTTATGAGATTTGTCCCTCATCCTAAATCTTCTTCCCTCTGCAAACTTCTCAGTTCTTCACGCTTTACCTAATTTCTTTCTCTTGTGACCGTTCTGGTTCCTTTAAGAAAAATATTCTTTGCAGAATGTGAATGCAAAGGCAAAGAACAAAGGGACATTATGGCCTTATTCAAATATATAGAAACCAGATATAAAAGGAAGAATTAGTGAGTTTTGCATGACCTTGGTGACTAGGATAACATGGAATAAACTTCTGCAAGCAGGTTGTTGGATATTGCACCAAAAACTTCTCACACAGAGAACAGGCAAGCACTGGCCTTGGATGTCTGAAAAAAGGTCCAGCCTCCAAATCCAGAAGGTTTTATGAGCCTGCTATGACTTTCCTAGTAGTCTTTGTTCTGAAGTACAGATGCAAAACTCATCAGCTATGGAGCAGATCATATTTCTCCATCCTCACGCTCCTCAACGATGAAAAAAATTAAAACATATATGGTGGGGTTTTTTCATAAAACGTGAAAAGAGAAAATAAATTTCATATATATATATATATATTTTTATATGTTCTTACATTCACCTTCAGTTGTTGGCAGAATCTGGGACACACTTCTGCAAATATTAGATATTCCCTATCTGTACACATTTACATAAGAAAATACACGGAATAACCCAGAATAACCTTATTTGGGTTCTCTATTTTTTCATATCTGTTTTGATGAAAAAGTGTGAATGACAAATTTCTTATTTTATAAAGATATAATTAACTTCCCCTCCCCCTGCACAGTAGGTGCCAAATAGCTTTCACATGGATCCAGGAATCTAATTAAAGTACAGAAACCAAGGCTTTTAAAATCATTTTTATTAGTTAAATAAAATTATTTTAAATGTCCTAGATGCATAAGCAGGGTTGAAGAGTTTTTAATGACATGATTTGCATCCAGGATGAAGTTGAACTCTAATATGTACAAATATATTTAACAGATTGTTCAAGAAGTCCACAAGATTTTACCGTGGCAAATCTCATCTTTCTACATGGAAATAGAGAATTTTTTCAATTTTTGATTCTCAAATTCCAACTTCCTATTACTTGCTCAGCTTAAATGATTTCACATTTTTAGAACTTTGATAAGAACGCCAAACTGCTTGAAATTATTTCAGTTTAAATTATTTATACAAATGGGAGTAACTATATATCTTATATATCTATCTTATTCTAAGTAGATTAAAGAGGTGTCAGAATTTAAAATTAAATATTGAAGACAGCTAATATTGAAATAAAAACATAATTTAACATCTTATCCTTTCATCTGATATAATTACCTTTTAGAATTTTATTATCTATCCATTTTTGCCTGTGATTTCAGTTTACACAATGTATTTTGTATTGCAAGATTCAAATAATACACAATAAGAAGTCATGAAATTCATATATGGGTAGGGCTACTACTCACCTAACAGTAAGTATTTAAAAATATATGCCTAGTCTCATCAAGTCAGCTAGGTCCCTTAATAATCATCAAAAAAACATCTTCACTGGGAGATTCATAGGCTTGTCTTACAACTTTTGTTGATGGCTCCTTGTTAGTCAGTTCAGATTATCCCTAACCTTCATAATTATGATCACAGAATGGTTAGAAGGGACCTTAAGACCATGTAGTTCCAACCCCCTGCCATGGGCAGTGGCACCTTCCACTAGAGCAGGTTCCTCAAAGCCTCATCCAACCTGGCCTTGAACACTTCCAGGGATAGGGCATCCACATCTTCTCTGGGCATCTTAGGCCAGTGTCTCAACATCCTCCACAGGAATAAGTTCTTTCTGACACCTAATCTAAATCTACCCTCTTTTAGTTTAAAACCATTCCCCCATGTCCTATCACTACATGGTTGTGTAAAAATGATTGAAGTCAGGTAAGATGATCATACTCTCAGGGCCTATGAGGGGCACTCATGTTGTCAGGTGCCATCACTCACCCAAATGGCCTACCAAAGACATCACTCCTTGCATTCGAGAAGAAAAAGATGGTCAAGAAGGGCATGGAAGGATCCCTATGGGCAGAAATTGTGGAATATTTCAGTAAGTCTGTCTCCTTAATTAATATGTCTTTGTGGAACATATGCAATTACGAATCACAGCAAACACAAAGAACTGCATCTACTTACCACGAGAAAATCCTGAAACAGCCTCATTACGACAGACTGGCCTTTCCCTTGGTGCCCAGATCCATTTTGCCCTTGGAATCATTTTTTTCACACTGACTGTTGGATGTTCAGCTATTCCCATGCTGTACACTCATTAAAGATCAGGCTGCTGTCCACGGAATATTAGGGTTTATCTCCAGATGACCACTGCTCTGTGGAGGGTTTTTGTCTTGGGTGTTTCAGCCATAAGGAAAGAAGGAGAATAAAAAGCGTTAATGCAATGCCATTCCTCCAAGGGAAGGTGGAGCAACCTCAGGAAAAGAAGTGAAGGAGGAAAAAGGGACCAGGGGAAGACTGAAGGTTAATGCTATGCCCTTGGCACTCTCTGCACAGGAAAGCTGCCAGTAGTTTCCTTTGTCATGTGCTTTTTTCTGGAGGCATTTTGACTTCACTTAGATGGTGAATGGAAAACTGCACACAAAATAAATACTGTTTGTGAGGTCAAATGTCACCACAGCATTCTTCTCGCATGATGGTCTTTACTTCTCAGTGTATTTTCCTTTGGAAACACCCTTTTCAGCTCATTGCAGATACTCCTGCTTGTTCCTTTTATATCCATTCTCCAGATGTTCATGGCATCTTACCCACTACAGCAGCTCTGAATTTTGTTATATGCAGCAACAGATAAAAGCACAACCAACTCCTTTTCTATTTCCCTCTTTTGTTCAGCAACAGACTGTGCCATCTTTTGGGGCAGACTTTTTTTTTACCAGTACCATACTTATAGTTTAATAATTAATTATTAATAAAAATTTAATAGTTAAACATTAATATAGAACACTAATATATAAATAATTAAAAATTAGTAAATAATAAATATCATCACCACAACAACAATGACAAAAGAGGAATAAACAGTGCAAAATGCTCATCTGAAGAAGCATATGTCAAGAAGAAATTCTTTACTGTGAGGATGGTGAGGCCCTAGCACATATTGCCCGGAGATGCTGTGGATGGAACATTTTTGGAAGTGTTCAAGTCCAGGCTGGATGGGGCTCTGAGCAGCCTGGTCTAGTGAAAGCTGTTCCTGCCTATGGCAGAAAGGTTGGAACTTTAAGGTCCCTNGGGAAGGTGGAGCAACCTCAGGAAAAGAAGTGAAGGAGGAAAAAGGGACCAGGGGAAGACTGAAGGTTAATGCTATGCCCTTGGCACTCTCTGCACAGGAAAGCTGCCAGTAGTTTCCTTTGTCATGTGCTTTTTTCTGGAGGCATTTTGACTTCACTTAGATGGTGAATGGAAAACTGCACACAAAATAAATACTGTTTGTGAGGTCAAATGTCACCACAGCATTCTTCTCGCATGATGGTCTTTACTTCTCAGTGTATTTTCCTTTGGAAACACCCTTTTCAGCTCATTGCAGATACTCCTGCTTGTTTCCTTTTATATCCATTCTCCAGATGTTCATGGCATCTTACCCACTACAGCAGCTCTGAATTTTGTTATATGCAGCAACAGATAAAAGCACAACCAACTCCTTTTCTATTTCCCTCTTTTGTTCAGCAACAGACTGTGCCATCTTTTGGGGCAGACTTTTTTTTTACCAGTACCATACTTATAGTTTAATAATTAATTATTAATAAAAATGTAATAGTTAAACATTAATATAAAACACTAATATATAAATAATTAAAAATTAGTAAATAATAAATACCATCACCACAACAACAATGACAAAAGAGGAATAAACAGTGCAAAATGCTCATCTGAAGAAGCATATGTCAAGAAGAAATTCTTTACTGTGAGGATGGTGAGGCCCTAGCACATATTGCCCGGAGATGCTGTGGATGGAACATTTTTGGAAGTGTTCAAGTCCAGGCTGGATGGGGCTCTGAGCAGCCTGGTCTAGTGAAAGCTGTCCCTGCCTATGGCAGGAAGTTTGGAACTTTAAGGTCCCTTCCAACCCAATCCCTTCTATGATTCTGTGGCTCTATGACAAAAGATTACATTGGATTTAATCAAACCCCCCCTGTTCACAATAGGGACATAAATAGAGATACCTGTCATCCACTTCCAGAAACTCATGGATATATCCTTTTTGACTGTGCCCACAACTCTCATCTGCCCCTCTAAAGACCATTTAATACTCATCTCTGGCAAATTGATTCAGGTGCCAGCAGTGTGATGCAGGGACATACGTTTTCTTCTTGTTTCCTCCACATGTGCTCCCTTTCACTGAAGTGAAGGTGGCTTAACAGTAGTGAGAACTTCATGGTTGGCAGGTAAACACCTCCTGGAAGAGTTGGAGTGATTTCTGTTTGACTGGAGGTAATATGTCAGTGATCCAGAGCAAGGCAGCTGCTCAATAAGGACATATGTTGATGTAAACTAATGCCTTGCTGGAGCCTTCAGGCTGAACCAGCTTGTGATTGGCCTGTAGGACATCTTATTCTTTACTGTTCTTTATTCATTTACTGTAATGGAAATAAAGAAATCGAAACAGGAGGGTCTGACAGGATAATAGGCTTGCGATGTTCTGAAAATAAACATCTACCTCCGTTTGACATTTATTATCTATAAACTGCTTGGCTTCTTTTTGGCAGTTTTATTGTGTCAGGAGACCATTATCCTGTCACAGCACTGTATTGCACTGACATTATCCCTTAAGCAAATTTTGGTAGCGAATTTACAGTTCTGTGGGTATTCCCAGACATACACTGCTGAAGGCTCAAAGCAAGGTAGGGCAGGTCTTTGAACACAGGTGATGTGCGGATGATGAGACTGCATCAAGATTTAGGGGATGGATCAGCTCAGCTACCTGTTAAAGAAGAATGGGCACTGATGAGAAAAGTCCTGGCAGATGGATAGACAGGGGGCCTATTTCCCTCTTTGCACTGGAGTAGGGCTTGCTGCATGCATGAAGGGCATGGGGCAAGGTGTCATTGCAGAATCACAGCCTCTCCGTGGATGCTAAAAATTCATTTACTGTGCCTGGGAACAAAGTAAGAGAATAACCTGGTGATACTGTGCATCTAATGGGGAATTATCACGCTATGCATGTGCCCAGTAATGAAATTTTGAAATAGAATGCAAACAAAACCCAGTGCTAATTTGCATTTAGTTACTTCTGCACGAAGATAAAAGATTCTGAGGTTGACCAGATATGTTTGCTGAAAAAAGCAACCCAGTACAACCTGAAAATTATGCTCATTCTGCCATAATGTTTTGTAGTGTTTCCCATGCCAGAAAAAAATTCAAAATCTTTAGCATGCATTTATTAAATTACAGATCTAGTGAAAAGCCACTGTCTATAATCTGCTAACAACTCAAGAAATATGTACTACTTGGAAGAAACTACAGAAACATTTTCTCAGTATCTCAAAGTTGTATTGCTTTGGAAGAATTGATAATGCCTCTATCCAGAGACCCATGACGACCATCCCACTTGGTAGCCTAACTAATGATTTCTCATTTGGCAATAAAAGAGAGTCCATGAAAAGCAGAGACTGCAGCCTTTTGCAGCCAATTAATAAAATTCACAGACTCAGCTCCCAGGATGGAGAGCTGATAAAAGTTTTCCAGTGCTGAGAGTCTGTAGCAGCACTTTGACCATCTTTTTCAATTTCATTTATAAAATGCACTATAGAGCCTATACAGAAGATCCTACCTCCTTCATCATCTGGCATCTGCCTTTGCAAGGCTGCTCCCTCTCCAGTTTGACCACTTTTATTTATGTTTTACCTTCAGCCTAAGTTTCCTAATTTTGTTACTCTTCATAATCCAAACATAGAGGCTTCCTTTGAGGCTTCATCCAGAGAACACAACCTCTACCTGTGGGATTTTGATGTTCATTAGAAGGAGAGGCAATATTTTTAGTTTTAATAAGAAAGTTTCACTTCCCACTGAGGGACTGAATTTCTAGTGTAAGATTTGCAGCCAGGGTAAGGAGCCTATGAATATTAACTTGGCAGCTTTACAGTTTCTTCTCTTAGTGTTTCATGCTATTTCCTACTTGCACAGAGGGTGATCTTGCTGTGTTATAACCAGAATTTCTAGTTTCCTGTACCTCAGGTTTTGTGTGACCACTTCCAAATTGTTTATCTGTAGCTCCAGAAGAAGAAAGTTTGGAACTAGGGGGTTTATGGACCTGCCTGACTCTGGCAAGTATGCCCGGTTCTTGATGGATATCAGACAACATCTATGTAGAGCCACCATACGAAACACAAAAAGTCTGTTTCAATGGAAGGGTAAGCATTATCTAGTTTACATTTTTTCCGTATCTCAAATTCTAAATGCACAACCTTCTACACTGCATCCCTGTCATTTTCTAAGTTTATGAACATTAGACTCAGGGAATTGTCTTTTTCACAATAGCCATTACTTATAAAAATATTTATTTTTCAAGATGTAGTGTTCTATTTTTAACAGCTTTCCTATTTTTGAAACAGCATTGATTCTATTTTCAGCCATCTTCCCTTCTGAACCACACCAAGGACTCATTCCTAGGTAGAAGTCAGAAGTCAATAAAAGAAATTTCATGCCAAGAGAGGAAAATGCTCCAAAACGTATTTTTTATACAGAAGGTATAATGTTACATGATGATGGTGCTCAAGGCTGACATACACATTCACATCTATTTCCTCCACTGAAATCTCAAGCATCTTATCGATCCCAAAGTTTCATTGTCAGTGGTTTTATAACTTTTTTTTTTCCCAGACAGAAATTTTCGCCTGGGCAATTATCCCGTCACCATCCTCGTCTGCCAAGAAGTTACTGAGTCAAGTAGATGCCTGTAATAATTAGGAATCAATTTGATTGACACGTCAATCAGCCACAAACTTTTGCAAAAGCCCTCTTGTTAAAAGATTCTTTTATTTGAAAGACAATTCAGAGATTTAAACTCATTTTTTGTTTGGACTCTCCCTGTGGTCAGTGGAGGGGCAAATGGCCCACACAGAGGAGCATGGTCCATCTTGCCTTAAAATCGGTGGGATAAATTTCCCTCCTGAGGTACAATTTTCCTCTCTGTGTGACTGGGAACAGCATCATGACATTGAGTGTAACACGAGTCAAATCACTTTGCAGGTGGTTTGACAGTATTGGCCAGGTTGTCTCTGATCCTAATGGCAATTTAAACACTTTCAGGAATCCATCTATATGTGGGTGCCATGGAATGTCTGAAGCTGGAGCTGAATTTCAGCTCAGAGAAGAGGCCTGATTGTTGACGAGCAAGGGTTGGGTGAGGCTAATTCTGTTCTTTACAGTAAACCCTGCCTGACTTGGTATTTGGTACCCTTCAGGCTAAGACTTTTTTCTTCAGTGGGCTGCTGAACATTGTGAAATCCCTTATCATTTAATTGATTGTTCTTTGTCCAAATTAAGAGGTCATTTGCAACTGCTTCGATCAGTCAAAAGCTTCCAAGGTCAGAAAGTTTACAGCAAGTACCTTTGTCTCATTGAAACAAGTTGGAGGGAAATGAAATTAGGATTTCACTTCTAAAATTTTTAGTCTTTTTTTTTTAATGTGCTGAGGCAATCTAGTTTTTTTTTCTTTGCTAAAGATCTATCTTCAAAAGAGATTTCTGAAAACTTCACTGTTTCTTTCTTTACTCAGACCTGCCAAAGAAAGCTTGGCTGGAATCCAACACTGAAATATATTCCTTTTTCTTCCTTCATAACTTTCCAGGGACATTAAAGATTATATGCATTAAAAAAAAGCCTAGTAAATAATGCAAAACACATCTGGTGGAGGAGAGTGTGGAAGAAAGCAATTTAGCTTTAGGTCACCAATCTCTGCTTTCTTTTAAATTTTTGGCATGATAGTTGCATTAACACCAAGTTTCACAGATCAATGCATGTCAAAAACCATCAGATGTAAAATTATCTGAGTATTTTAGCCAAAAATGTAAACATGATGTGTTTTCATAACTTGGTGGTGAGCATAACTTGAACAAATCATGTGAGTTTGTCTTGTGATGTCTAGTGAAGAGCAGGAAGATGTAAGGCAGAAAGGAAACTGGGGAAAGAGAATATCATTGCTTGAAATAAGTTTTGGGGAAAGGCTCACAGAGTGTAAAATGTATTCTTTCTTTACATCGTCTAAAAAATTAGTTTAATAAGCTACTATTAAAATGAAAGGGAATTAAAGCAAGAGGCAAACGAGCTGTGATTTGTTTGGGGTTTGTTCGTGATAACAAAGCCGTTATATGTTTTGATATTCTTTATATTCTTGGAGCCACAGCAACCCTTCCTAGATTCAATGTGTTTGAGTAGTAGGAAGAATGAACAATTTAATCTGAAAGCCATTCAGAAATTAAAAGAAAGATAGATTTGCTTTGGAATGTGTGGGTTTATTAAAAATAACATATAATCAAATGGAATTAGTCTTAATGCATATCTCCCCAGGAATCCATTTCTGTGAAGAAACTAATTCTTTGCTGAAAATATCGTTGCTTCAAAATTGCTGAGGAAAATACAAGTTACCTCTTCAGGAGAAAAATCTATCCAAAGATCATCATCTATAGTCATCTCTATATAGGAAGGAAGGAACCTATAGAGCCTATAATCTCTGCAGCAACACCTGCAGCAGAGATTAATAATTCTGATGACAGACAGTTGAGTATAAAACCTCTGCACGCCTCTCAGATTAAAGCTGATATGAGTTTCTCAAGTGCTTTAGTTTGTAGTTCAATCTCATTGAAAGGCCTCTCTGAAACACCAAGAAAAGCACAGTTACATATATTTAGTGGTTAGGATGCTACTAGAAAACTGTAGTCCAAGCCTTGATTTTAATGATCAGAATTGATACCATTACTGGTTCACAAAGTAGGCTCATGGCCTGAGATTCCTTCATCAGGGATACAGGCTCAGTCCATAGATCATGGACACAGATTGTTGCAGGAACAAGAAGCAAGAAATGTTGGGAAACTGAAGATCTGTTGCAGGCATTCACTGAATCTGGAGCAAGGTCCTCAGCCAAGTGAGAACATTTTCTTTTTTCTCTGATAGACTTTGCCACAATTTGTTCAGAGTATTTGTGGAGTCTGCAACACAATAGCAAACACGAGGGTCTATTCTGTGGGAACCACTGAGATTTACACAGTTGGAAACTATTTTCCAAAATGTTTTCATCCTAAACCAGGATGAGACTTTTAAACAATTTATCATGTAATTCATAGGTCTTTAAATTTGGAATTGTCACTTCATTGTGAATTGTTAAACCTAAATTACTTTCTCCCCCCCCCTTTTATTTTTAATTAAACTTTCCTGAACTGTAAATTTCATCTCTTTTTCTATGTCAAGGACTATGAGTCACTACACCTCTACCTTCATTCGGTTTTTTAAAATTTTGTTTTAACATTATTAACAACATCTTATGGTGGCAGGGATGAGGGAAAGCTCGACTCCTGTGTGGGTGCATTATGCAGGCAAATTTAATCCAGGAGAGACTCATTCCCCATATATAGTCATCTTAATGTGTTCTTATGATGAAATATTAGGGAATAATGGTAATATATACATGCTAATGCATTCAAATAAAGTTCATATTAAAGCTTGTTTTAATGAGGGATAAGCAAGGGCAGACTTTTCTGAGCATCTCGAGTCCATCTAATGTGCTAATCCTGATATGCTGTGCCTGCATAAAGAGCTTCAGCACCAAAGGTTTTGTGCTTCCAATAGGGCAAATTTTCAGTGTGTTGGTGCACTCTGTGATTGACATGAGATTGTCATGAATCATAGAGTGGTTTGAGTTGGTGTAATGGGTTGACCTTGGCTGGACGCCAAGTACCCGGACAGTCTCTTGCCCTTTCCCTTTTACCATTAAGATGACAACAACTTGTGGGTGTTAAGACAAGGCAGTTTAATACAAGCAGAAAAGGTTTGCCTGTGCAAGAAGCAAAGCAAAGGAAAATCTAATCTCTACTTCCCATTCCACAAGGTCAGCTCACGTCCTGAGAAGCAGGGCCCTACGCATTGGTTGTCTCTTCAGTGGACAGCCATTGGAAACAACCCCATGCCCCCTCTCCTCCTGTTCTTTTATATCCGAGCTGACATCATATGGTCTGGAATATCCCTTTGGTCAGTCTGGGTCACCTGGCCTGCTCGTGTCCCCTCTGCCTCACAGCAGTCAAAACAGTGGAATGTTATCTCCTAGCACTGCTAAGGCTGCTGCAGGCTCAGATAAACCCAGTACAGTTGGAAAGGACTTTAAAGATCGTCTCGTTCCAACCCTCTGCCGTGGGCAGTGACACCCTCCACTAGTCCAAGCACCATGCAGCCTGTTCTTGAACACTTCCAGGGATGGAGCATCCACAGCTTTGCTGGACATGCTGCTCCAGTGTCTCACCATCCTCGCAGTGAAGAATTTCTTCCTAACGTCTGATCTAAACCTTGTCTCTTTCAGTTTAATGCCATTGTCCCTCCAGATCCTTTCAATGGATGAGACTTGAATGATTGAGTTTGGAGTATTTGCCCTCAATCTGCTGCTGGGATGTGGATGGAGGACAATGTGCTGCAGCACCTTCTGTGTGCAGACCTGAGCTCCTCCAGTGTCCACACTTTAAGCTGACAAGAAGTTGCAGAGTCACAATTAGTGAGAAACCAGCTCTGGTTCTATACAGGGAAAAAGGATATCATAATTCAAAGTAATTTTCATGCTGCCATTATTAGTAACTTTTGGCCATTGCAGACTGTGGGTTGAATTAACTCAACACCAGCCTGCAAAAGGCCATGAAATGAGCAGATTAAAAGCAGATTAATTGGCTGTATCTCCAATTCAACATATTTAAGATAAAGCTCCTAACAACTTCAGTGATATTTGGATTAATCCCTAAAAATTGTATCACTTTTAATATGAGGGTTACTGAGAATATTTCAGATGAGCAACTTAGAACCTAATATTTGGAATATTATGGACTATTTAAGGTAGATGAGCCCTGACATATTAAGATGTGAGTTCTGTTCTGATAATACAAAAGTCTCCATAAGCTTGAGAAATCCAGACATCGTCTTTTAATTGTCCTCTGACTGCTTTCCCCTGAAGCACAGATCTCCTTGGGATTGGTGATTTGAGCAGTGTCTTGTGCTTCAGAAACGTGCCTGAAAACCAAACTTTGCAGTCAGAACTTAATCCAAAGGCAAACAAAGTCACCACAAAAGTTTAGATTCTGCCCTTTGGAGTGAGCAAAGAGGCCAGCTAATAATGTTGCTCTAATTTTTTTAGAGTTTTCTTTTTTCATCTCCTTTAGACAAATGTAGGAGTAAACAAGCTTGATGACAGAAGCTTTGCTATGAAAAAATCTGAAGGAAATAGAAAATATTTCCAACCAGAAAGTTACAAACCTGTAAACATGTAAATTCACTAAAGAAACTCTTCTAACAGAGTGTTTGGAGGATGCATCTCATCTAACTCTATCCACCTAAGGAGTATAACGAGTCCATTCTGTATAACAGTGACATAACTCCTGTCCAAGACAAAAAAGTTTAGGGTCAGGTTCAGTTTTTCAAAGCCAAACTTGTATCAAAAAGCCATGTACTTATTAGCAGTGTTCAATATTGTGTATCATATAGATAAGAAACCCCAGGCCATCATTGCCCTACCATGGATTTGTTTGATCAAGGACCACGAATGGGTGGAAACAAACTAATAAACAATCACTTCCTGTGAAATTAAGAAACAGGTATTGAGATCAAGACTGTGTTTGAGATTCAACCATCCTGGGAAGAAAATATGATCATTGTGAACAGCAACTTTTGAAACAAAGCCACAATGAGGAGTAAGACTTGACTGCTATGATCCAGAAAAACAGAGAATATTTCCTGAAACCCCCAGGAGATGTGAGCACTCCAAACTTACTCTATTATTCACTGTGGGAAGACAGAAATAAGCTCCTTTCACCATAAGCCCTCTGAAATACCATTAAAAGGTCTCATCCCATGGTTCCTCCCACTAGGCACTTTGTAATCCCCTCCCAGGTCCCTTCACTCACTCCAGGTCTGTAGAACCTTATAAAGTCCCCTAAAGTTCTCTGAGTTCTCAGCCTCAGACCTCACAAGCCCTTAGTGGCCACTTCTATTCCACCCTGCTGTCTCTGAGACCACCCTACCACTGCCAAGAAGATCAGAGTGAGCCAGGCACCGGCTTGAATTGTTCTCTCAATAGCCTTGATAATTCAACCACAGGATTTTTTGTATCTTGAAACTGCCTTAATTTGCCACAACACAAGGAACAAACATCGTCTTTGCTGTTAGGACTGGAAGGTGCTGCAGGACTGAGGACTGAGGGACAGAGCAAGAGAAGCACAGGGAGGAGGTCTGGGAAGATGATTGTTGCAGTAACCTTAACAAACCGAAGACAAGTCAGGAATAATGTGGGAAATATACAAAAAACATGAACTTACTCACAGAGAATTAATTATTGAAAAATACAAAGCAATAAATGTATGACCAAATTTTCCATTAATTACACAATGAGGCAGTTATTACAGCAAGAAAATCCGGTAAACAAAAATATGAAGAGTCTAATCAAAGAATTGGAGCTTGCAAAAAAAGTATTTTCAGGAGCTGATGGACTGGACATGAAATTTTTGTTTGTTTTGTTTTTTTCCTTTTCATTTCCTTCAGATCACTTCTTAAGGGATTGTGCAGCCTGGAGAGAAGAAGGCTCCAGGGATACCTTTTTGAAGCCTTTTTGACTTACTGAAGACCTATAAGAAAGCTGGGGACAGACATTTCAGCAGGGCCTGGCAATAGAACAAGGGGTAACGGTTTTAAATTAAAAGATATTTGATTTAGATTAGACATAAAAAAGAATTTTTATACAATGAGGGTATTAAAACACTGGAACAGCTGCTCACAGAGGTGGTGGATGTCCCATCCCTGGAAACATTGAAGGTGACATTGAAAGACAAGGCTCAGAGCCTTTTACAAACTGATCTACTTGCAGACGACCCTGCCCATTGCAGGATTGAACTAGATGGCCTTTAAGGGTCTTTTCCAACACAAACTATTCTGTGATTCTATGATAAGATCAGGTGATGGGTGGGGGTGTGAATACTTCAGTTTGAGAACAAACACTTAGTTTCAAATAAATCTTAATATTTCTAGTCAAAAACTTTTCTCCAAACGGTATGCAAACTTTCAAACATCTCTGGAGCCTTTGTTCAAGGAGTCTACAAATCATCCAGTTCTTCTAGAGTACAAATGCTGACAGAAGGCAATGAATCATTGGTAAAAGACATAGGAAACAATTAAGGCCAGGTTGGATGGGACATTGGGCAACTCAGTCTAGCTGGATGTCCCTGCTCATTGCAGGGAGGTTGGACCAGATGACCTTTAAAGGTCTCTTTCAACCCAAACCACTGTGTGATTTTGAGAACAGGAAAAGGATGCACAGAAAGCCTGTGGTTTCATAGTATTGGTGACAGCTACAGCCCCAAAACAGGCATTGTGAAAGACAGAGCACAAAAATCTCTTCTGGTTGCTGAAATATTTTGCCACGTTGCTCTTTATAAGCAGGAGAGGGAAGCAGCCCCATTCACTGCTAGTGTGATTCAACATCCTTGCCCTGAACACCTCTCTCAGTGCTCACATTCAGCTGTTCCAGTGCACCAAGGCCACCTCTAGACCTCATCCAGAGGTCAAACAACCTACCCATCACATGGAAGTACCTACTGCTTTGAATAGATATGAACTTAATTCTGTTTTACAGTATCTATGCAATCCCTAATGATATCAGTACAGTAGAAATTGGAATTGGATATTGGTGTAATTGGAAATGGAATGTGGCCAATTACCTTTGTGATTTCCATCCACAGTGTGAAAGAATAATGGAAAAAACACCTCTGAGTTTGTCTTCACTGCAGGGAAGTTTTTTAGATTTTATTTGAGATTTATTTTACTGGCTTAAGGAAAGGAAAAAATACCTAGTGGATGTGTGCATCTGGTACATGGACACAGCCTGAGAAACTGTAACTGCTTCCCTGGAAAAGATCACTAGCCCAGTGAAGAAAATAATCAATATTTAATCCCTTGTTTTCCACCTGATACATAGCTCTAACTGAGAAGTAACATTCAAGCTTTTGAATGTGACCTTGTATGTTGATTAAGTTACTCCCCCAGCAGTTGAATCTCATCATTTATCCCAGCCCTTCACAGAGAACACTCTGCATAATGTGGAACATCCAGGTGTTTAAGGGAATGCAGCTGCCTGAGGGATCACTAGAAAAAATAAAGACATTGCAATCCTGCCCCATGTAGAAGCAGTAGTCAGAGAATCTCAAATAGGATGTTTTCTGTGTTACCTGGAGGAAAAATCACAACCAAAATGCAACCCTGTGGAAGAGACCTGCTGCACACACGAGTGCAAGCTATACACCCTGGGAAGATTACATCCCAACACAAATGGCTGCCCCTCCAGGAACAGAGTACACAAAAAGGATGAGAGTTGATAGAAAAGCTGATGAAAACATTATTTATGTTTAACTAGATACACAGCAAGACCTGATTTGGTACTTACCTATGTGTGAAAGTACATAAGCTATGTTTTTTATATATATGCTCATAGCTTATACCCTTTCTTGCATAGGTAAGTACAAGATCATATATATTATACAGCTATATTATAGCCATAATTAGGCATTATATTATAGCTATAATGATATATTATAACACACTTAATTTATATGTAATGCTACATATACATGCAATTATAGCTATATTATAGCTGTACTTATATAAGCTGGGCGCTGAGGCACAGCAGGGCCCGCCACCTTGATTGCTGATATTTATATGGATCCCCTTTGCTTGGTGGAGGAGGAGCTTTGGTAGGTTTTACATGCAGCACAGTGGCCATGATAAGCACTGGGGAGTGTTACTCCTGATTTAAACTCAAGGGTGTGATAAACTGTGTAATCAAATCTCAGCTCTGCATGTTGAACGTGATCTCTCAGCTAAAATAACTTGGAACAGATCACTTTGTATGCAAGGGAAATTACACAGAGCCTGTTGATGGGTCAGTCTTTTTAGCATCTGCCCTCTGAGAATTGTAACCAACCTAGACCCTGTCCCAGGGACATTCCTTGTGTGAACTGGAGTTTGAAACCTGAAGCTCAAAAAACATATAGTCATGACAATTTTGTTCATAGATAAGAGGTGACACTGTGAAATCTATTGATACAAGGGAATCATCTGCTAAAAGCTTACCAAGCCCAAGGCATAGCAGTTCTTCTAGAGTAGAGAAGACTGGGGTTGTGTTCGGTGGGATAAGCTCTGAATGGATCCAAACATCCTACCAGAGTCCATGACTTACATCCAGGGTGGCTCCATTTTAGGCATAAGAAATTGCTCTCACGCATCACAAGCTGCTCAGATAAGACTGTTTTAAAACACTCCTTCTGTTTAACTGACTACTTGAGCCAATATTAGAAGTAGCTTGGGATAGCATAGAACTTGGTCCAAGCTCCATTACAATATCCACTCCATTTTACTTGAGAATCCATGACTATCATTCCAGTGTTTGACAACTCAGAACAAAATTAGCAGAAAGTATTGAAAATTTATCATGCAAGTTCCCCCCAGTCCCATGATTCTCTCCCACCCCACTTCACTAATTAAACCTGAGCAATAAGGCTGAATGCAGATGTAGTTGTGTTGCACAGGATGCTGGGAGTGTGAAAGAGGAGCTTCTTCCTGTCATAATGCTGGGATCCTAAATCACACCAACCCGTGCAGTTCAGGAATATGACAAAGGAAAACTTGTTCCTATTTGTCTATCCTTACCTATCAGTTCATAACTCGAGCTGTGTATTTTAAAATGGAGTTATAGTCTGTTGTTTAGTTCTATTTAAATTGCTGACATGGTTTTCTGTGTGGAGGGAATGGTTCATCCAATCCCTTTGGCCATCACACGAATGTTATCTGGTCCAAAATACTCGTGGTTAGCAAGGAGAAATAGACACCTTCTGAAATAAGTTCATCCCATTCAAAGGCAAATCCCAGAACAAGCTTGATGAATTCGTGTCTGGACGTAACTAATGCAGTAGAAATTGAGACAATCACCTTAGACTGTCTGGCTAACTGTTGGACAGTAGATTAGTAAAATAAACTGTGTCTTGAAAGCTTGTACTCTGGGATCTGGGTGGTGTGCCACATCTCTTATTCTAGTTACAAAGTACCAAATAGGTTAACTGAAAATGAACAAACCAAAAGCTGTGGATAGTTGACTATACTTAGTAAGAACATTTCCCTCTGAAGTGAGCTTTACTGTCTTCCTGGAGATTGGGTCTGGTTCATCTGCAAATTCCTGTCATCTCTTGTTGAGTTCATTCTGGTATTTTGCTCATTGCCAAATTCTGCACATGTAGATTCAGAAATAAGCTCCTTAAGGTTGATTCTTCACCTTTTCAGTCTGCCAGGAGTGGATTGTGAAGTGATTCTGATTTGTTTTCAAGCTCAGACGCAGTTCATGACTGTTTGCAAGTAAATGGAAAATTCAGCAGTAGGAAGTGAATACAGGCATGTTGGGTTATGTTTGGTTTGGGCACATCCAGGCATGTTCCTAAAACATGGCCTCCAGACTATTCAGATTGATCTGTACCAACCCTTAGGAGCTATTTCTGCAGCTCATTTGACAAGGTCATATGCTTTCCGTGCTGATGAACCACCCCCTTAAATTAATTTTATCTGTCAGTAGACAGTCTTTATTAAGTGAAAATCGTGAGTTCCATTTCCTTGTTATTTCCTTCTATTTTGTTTTGGGACAGGAATAATTTCCACAAACTTCACATATCTGTTATGACATTACTTTATCCTGGTTAACCAGATTAAAACATATCCAGGGATCTTTTAATTCCCTATGTCTTATGATGAACTGGTCGACTTTCAGAGAATATCCCTCCCTCCAGAGTCTGTCTGTCACTCAGTGTATGCTAACACAGTCTAGACATCATGGGTAGTATTCCAGTCTAGATTCATGTCTATTACAGGTGTCTACAGGAAGGCTTACATTTGACCCAGGGACTCAACACAAATATTCACACTTCAGACTTTAATACCTTTAGAGATGCACCAGAACATCTGAAACACCCACCTGGCTCTGGCTGATGTGCCAGGGATCCTATGGGACACCTGTGCCTTCCTACACCTCCCTCCAGGAGGCCTCCAAAGGTACTCACTCATTTGTACCTGCTTGAACGGGTCTGGCCCAGGATCCCAACAACACAGCACTGAAGAGCCGTGAGTCTGCAGGCATTTTATACCAACACAGCTCTGTTTTACTGACAGCTGAACCACAGCTCATACAGCTGACCACTAGGTTGCAGCTAAAGCTAAAATCACAGATGAAAATTGCATTTGCTTGAGCAACCTCTGCAGATTCTCATTGCTAGCAAGCTCTGGCCTTTAAACTATACACTTGCAATTCAGTAAGTAATGATAAATATTGTGCTGACAGGCACCATTACTTTACTTATTCATTTATGTAAAATTCATGTAAACATGTCCAAGTAGCACAGTATTCTGTGCCAACCATTATTATAAGGCATTAACTTCATTTTTTACAGTAACCAAGCTGGAATAAAGCAAATTATCAATTCAGTAAAGATGAGAGGTAAACACTGATCCCATTTAAAATGTGTGCTTTGGAGTCTTATAAAGAAGGATGGTTCCAAATGTTTTCAGATTTACCTTTATTTCAAGTCGTTTTCTTAAATAAAGACAGGGATGGCTCTCACAAGATTACTCTGATAGGTGGCTAGAATCGAGCTAGCTCTTTCAAAGCATTTTTTTAAAAAGCTATTCACTTTTAGAAATGTTAGGTTAAATATAGTTTAGTTGTGTTAAATATAGCAGCTATCTTTTTTTTTTAATCTTACTGTAATCACTACAGCTATTGTATATATAAAAGAAAAAAGTAACTCCTTCAAACACTTTAGGTAAGTAATTTCTAATAGATAAGCAAAAAAGGCAATTATAAAGAAACTGATGATGTTACAGGCAGTAGTTTGCAGCATTGCCTAATCTGAATGTTACTGAGTTTTTATAGACATTGCAAAAGTGATGAGAGTCAAGAGGAAATATGAAAAGAAAGAAGACAAGACAGAACTAGGTTTATTGAGGCTTCAGACATCAGGTGCTCAGAGCCTGGATACAATTTAACTCGATAGATGGATTAGAATATTTGTAGCCTTTTTTTCAGGAGTTATCTGTGAGATTTAGAACATCCTGATGTGATGCAGAGAAATCCATCTAGGTGAACATTGTGCCCAAATGATAAGCCTGATTGATGAGTATGATGGTGCTATTTTTCAGAATGGCTGAAAAGGGGAGAAGAATGCAAGTTCAGAGAAGGGGTGAAGATTAGGAATGTTGTTTTAGCAATGCTGAGTTTGAACTGAGGCATAAGTCAGGCTAGAGATATATTGGCATCTTAATTGGGCATGGGAGATGGATAATGGCTCATTTATAGAGAAGTGTTTCATTTTTCTTTGCTTCGCAAGAATGAAACCTCTTCTTTCCCAAATTCCACAAACTCCAACAATTCCAAAGTTGTGTCTGTTTTTCAGGCTTACAAAAAATAAATCTATCATGACCAGAGGAAGACACATGACTGTGATGTCAGGAATTGTTCTAAGGGGATTTACTTGCATTTTTGGATACTTAGTTACTTTGAAAATTAAGTCCCCCCAAACTACCAGTCTTCTTTAGAAATGTAGACCATGATATTCTTCCATTGGTCTACCTTTTTACAGAGCTAGTAATAGACACTAGATTAGAGATAGGAATTCTTTACTCACATTTTTCCTGTGTTGGATTTCCTATGGAAGCTTTCATGTGAAAGATCCCCCCACGCACTAAAGGCTAAACTTCTGGGGAGAAAAATCTGCACTTCTGTTTTTTTTTTTGATTTAGATTTAAACCACAATTGGATCTAGATTGGATTTAGATTTAAATTCACATAATTTCGCCACTTCCACACACATGAACTGAACAGAAAAGGAAACAGGTTTTTGTCAATGATGATTTTATACAATTTTAGGAGTCAGCAATAGCCATCAGTTGCAACCCTTTTATTTAAATGCTCCATTTCAGGGAATGCAAGAAAAACCCTGTCCCCAGCCTGCTCAGAAAGTTACCATCTGCTGCAGGACCTGGAATCACTGTCATAAGTTCCAGCATCCACTAAAAATGATGAAGACGAGAAAAAAAGAAAAATGTGCTTCTGGCTAAGATTGTTATATAAAAAGAAAGAATATGAAGAGATCTTGGTAGTCAACAGAGGAAGAAATAAGGTAAACACTAACTTAGAATATTTTATTAATTTACCCCTATAATCTGCTGTAAATTCTGACAAAATACAGCGCCCATCTTTCCTCTCTATCTAATCAGATAAGAGACAGACTCTATTTTTCATGTAATGTAATAGAACACACTGTAACTACCAGACAATAAAAGAAGATACCATAATGGTTACACTTTTAAGAGCACACATTTTTGTTGTTGTCAGACACTAGTCATATGGGAGCAAGTTGAATAGAGCTGAAGGTAATACATAATTCTGAAGAATCACCTAGCAGGCAGCACAAAGGGACGTTGGCTTTGGGAAATATTGAAAAATCATGGCTGTATCAGCCCTACAGTTCCAACCCCCTCTAATTAGACATAAAGTTTTAATCAATATATGTCTTTAGATTAATCTCTAGACCTTTTCTTGTGGGCTTTCCTAAATGTGATATTAAACAGTGAAATATGTTCACCATTTCCAAATAATTTGATATCAGCATTACCATTTAGATAAGGAACTGAACAGCTTATATATATGAAATATGGCCAACTCTTCCATGAAAATTATGGGTATAGGGATAAAAACATAGAAAACAGGGCCTACATGAACTATCCTGGTGTTTCATTTCATGCACAGGAAGTAGGAATGTCTCCATTAGACAGTATGTGCCTAATTTTAGAATAGCTGATCACTCAGAAACCTGACTGCAGGTACTGACATCTACAAATGTTCAGCACTTAGCAGTCAACCACTTACTAGAAATCAGACAGGATTATCTGGAAATGTAGGACAAATCTGGAAATTGCTCCTGGTGGTTGAATAAATCTCTTTCTAAGACAAAACAGAAACAAATTATTTTACAAAATGGATGATATTCTAATCAATCTGGAATAGACAGGGTTAAAGTAACCAGAGTCTTACTTACAAATATAATTTGCTGCACTATATAGAAACAAATGGTGTGTTCCTTCCAGGTAGAACCAAGTAATCAAGAAATAAAAAAGGATAATGTTTTGGTCTCAAGGAGTGGGTCTATGTCCTCCAATAGACCCAAAAACAAGTTTTCATCTCCTGTTCTGCTTCCAGACCTTCAGGTCAGCCTACAATCTCCCCTTGCAAGCACATACAGCAGGACACAAACACGACGTGACATGCAGCTGGGCAAGTACAAAAGTGGGATTCAACTTGAGCTGAAGACAGACACATCTAACAGTTTGCATTTAGAAGTTTGGTGCATTAGAGGATCAGCTGATTTCTCACTACATAAGTGCTTGGTGGAGATATAACAGAACATCTAAGACATTAACACAGGGTTAAGACATACTGCATTGGATCTACTGGAAACCTGTGCCCATTTCGGTCAGAAGCTGAACTCCAAACACATTATCTTAGGGCATCCCAGATAGCACTGAACATGTACTTTTAGACAACTGGATTAGATTTCTGCTTGACTGATGCTTTGCATTGCCCAGCCCACATCTCCTGTCAGACTGTAACCCAAAACACCTTTGACCCTGGCTCTTTGTCTCTTACAGACCTTTTGACCGTGATTCCTTTTAGAATATTTTTTCCACTCAGAAGACTTTCTTAGCTCCAACAGGTGGCTCTTTCTGTTAGTATGTGAAATACCAATTTGCAGAGCACTCAGCACAGCAGGTAGAGGGAGGATGAATCCTGCACTTAATGTTTCATCTTTCTACATAGCCATGTCAGCACTTCATAGAAGTGAGGTTTCAATTTTTGCTTAAAATGTGGATCCACTAATGCTGCCAACTTGCATTTATCTCTGTCATTGAGTTGTTGGCTGCAGCAGGCAAGGACACAATTTAACAACTGCTTCTCTTCACTGGTGTTTGAAACACAGATCCCCTTATTTTAACACAGGATCGTTGTTTATTCCATCAAATGACAACAAAGTCAGATTCAGTGGTTAGACTCAAAGATATTACAGATCTTTTCCAACCCAAATGATTCTATGATGAAAGCCACAGTAGCAAAATTTGAGGAGAGACATTTCACAGAGTGGAGTAGTCCTATGAATTTCCTTCTTAGTGATATGCAGTTTCTTACCTAACTGTTAAGTGTTATCATCCATTACGAAGGATTATTAGTGCCCTAAAGAAAGTCCCTACAAAGGACTTATCTCAAATACTCTCCTGACTGTGCATCACCAAGGAAGAGAAATTGCAAAGGTCTACAAGGAAGATCAGAGGAAAAACATCTCACTGTTAAGAGAGAACTACAGGATCTTGGTCTACTCAGTGTAATAAAACAAACTGCAAAAAAAGAGGGATGAGAATCCATTGGGGCAAAAAATTAACCTGGGGAGTGAGAAGAGCTAATTAACTTAAAAGCCCAGATAGTAACCAAAAATAGTTTTAAAATCAGTGGTGGAAAATGTAAACAACAGAGACACGAGGAGCTCTGATATTTTCCTTTAGGAATGGCTACATTTCCTTAGGGCTGGCAGAAGTCACTACCTGGCCACATATTTTACAGTTTCAGTGCCACAGATTGCATGTGGTTTCTGTACATCAAGGCCAACCTGTGCATAAAGTTTTCAGGGTCGTACACAAGCTCACTGCTACTTCTGACAGCACAGAGGCCAATTCTGATGGTGTACTTTGCACGTTGTGTGATCTGGTGTAAAACATACAGCCTTGCTCAGGAAGGATGAGAAGAGCATATTGGCAAGGGAAAAGAGAGGATGAAGACAAGACATGGAATTCATTTCACCCAACAATTTTATTTGTATTTGGGATACAATTTGTATTGCTGTAAGAATTACTTGTCGTCTTCATACTCAGAGGAGAGAAATAGGCATTTAAGTTTTGATTCACCTGACAAGTTGCAGACACTATTACTGGCATAAGAAATTAAAAACTAGACAACTACACAGTGTCAGTGAAATCTTTTTTGTTTTGTTGGCAATTAGATACAACATGTTTCTTTATGGAATAGGGACTGGGAGGTTGTAAGATTTTACTTTATTAATATTAGGCACATGTATAAAGGTATGAAAGCCTAGCTGAGATTTAGGCAAGATGATATATATCTACTGAAGCCAGCAGTTTTGGAGAACATTTCTGGAGGAGACGAGGTAGCTAGTAAATTTTGCTTTCACTGAGAAATAGTTAGGATTTTTATATAAATATGGGTTCGTTTCAAGGTTGGTGGGTACAAGTAATTATATTTTATGGAGATAACAGATTAAACTTTCAACACCCATATCCAGTCAGCTGCAATGTAAGAGCTAATAATAACTGTCCTTGGGAAGATTCAAAGTAGCATCCAGAAAAATCAGAAAAGGCCAGAATTGACATTCCTGAAATAGCCAAGAAAATATAATTGCAATGAATAAACAAACAAAAAGAAAGAATATCTTTGTACTCCAGAAAGAGACAAAGTATAAGTCCAATTAAAAAACAATCTTTTGTAGGTCACCTCATAAAGGAAAATCTCACAGTCACCAGTAAAATAAAAAATACAGTAAGGAGAAAAAAGTTTGGGAAGAAAAATGTTTGAAAGGAAAATAGTACGAACTACAAATAAAAGCTGCTAAGTTAGAAAAAGAGCAATAATTGCTTTGCATAAGCTTCCAGGCTTTAATATCAAAAAAAGGGGAGTAATGATGGCAGAAATTGATAAGAGAAGACAGATTACTTGAATATGTTTGAAGATGAAAATCTGAAGTGACAGCAAAGTTTCTGGCATAGCATTTAGACAAAGCAATAAATGACATTGACAATAGACTGCTGAAGATGGCACTCAGAGGCAAAGAGCTTGGCAAGAATGCACAGAATGTTTTGACTGATTGCTTCTTTCTTTTTCTTAAATAAACATTCTTCGGTCTGATCAGAAACTAGTGTAAGCTGGTGCCTGTGACAGTTTGAGTACTTAACACTCTCAAATTCATGGATTTTTCAACTTGGGATAAAAATATAAGTAGCAAAACTTTATTCAACATCACAGATCAAGGAGATTGTCTCACTTGGAAGAAAAACTATCATAGAATCCTAGAACAGTTTGGGTTGAAAGGGACCTTAAAGATCATCTAGTGTTCCTAGAAAGAGCACCTTCCACCAGACCAGACTGCTCAAGGCCCCATCCAATCTGGCCTTGAACACTTCCAGGGGATGGTGCACCCACATCTTCTCTGGGCAACTTGTGACAGTACCTCACCACACTCTTAATAAATAATTTCTTTTTAATATTGAATTTAAACCTCTCCACTTTCAGTTTAATGTCATTCCCCCTTGTCCTATCTCCACCTACCTGTGTAAAAAGTTGCTATCCCTCTCTTTAAGAACTGGAAGGCTGCAAAGAGTTCTCCCCAGAGCCTTCTTATCTCCAGGCTGAATAATCCCAATTCTCTCAGTTTGTCTTTGTAGGACAGATGCTCCAGCCCCCTGATCATCTTTATGGCCTCATCCAGACTTTAAAGAAATTAATCATCTAATGTCTCTCCTAGGATAAAATGTATTTTGTCTTACAAGCACCTAATCCTTTCTCCATTATTATAAAAGGAATCTGGACAGCTCTTTCACGTATAAAAATCATCAACTGTCAACTATATTTGCCTTAATACCCCACAAGAGGACTGACCACAAGATTGTATATATCATCTTGTCTGAGTGCAAGAAACCACATGTTCTCCTCCATCAAGCTGAAAGGCAAATTAAAAAATACCATTTCCTTAGCATCCTGAGATCCCAAACCTTCCAGTATGGAAGGCAGAGAAGCACTTTTCTGTTGGCTCACGTTACATCTGAGGCAGCACAGCACACAAAGGAGAGGATGCTGGATTTCTTCGACTTGCCTACAAATTTAAGCAGCATTGCTGTTTGTATCACCTCAGGTTGTGAGATTAGCATGTCACCCCATGCTGACACCTTGTTTGCTTGTTTGTATTAATCCTTAGACATGTTTCAGGTCTCTAACCTGGTGGTCTACCAGTAATTAAAATTAAGGCACATTCCTTGTTGACAATTCCCTGATGAATTAACTTGTGTCTGCACTCAGCCCCAGATTCAGATTTTGCTTCATTCCTTGATTGGGACAGAATCCTTGTTATGATTTATTGCAATCCTTATTGTGATTAATAGAGCTCTACATTGTTCATCTCCTGGGCAATGAAAAGCAGGATGCCTATTCAGCCCAGGGAGGAGCACGTGGTCTCACTTTCACATCCACCAGCCTCAGTGAAGGCTTCTACATAAGGTATTTTTGAAACCACATATCTCACTGATGGAGATGAGCTGACTAGTTTTGTGCTTTAGCTCCCTGGTTTTCAAATGCTCTTAATTATATCTTACATGTCAATTTTCTAATGCATCTGCAATGTATCGAGCCTAACATTTAAACATTATCATTTAGTGTACTTTACCATTTCTGCTGCATAACATCAAAACCAACAAAAACAATAGGAAATCTGCTTAATAAAATGTCATTGAAGAGCTGCTACTTATTAAGAAATAAAGAGGATGAGAAAATGCAGGAAGAATACTAAAAGATAAGTAGTGGGTTGGGGTTTCCCCATGCTGATCAAAAAGTCAGTTTGCATGAGATATACCTGTTTATTATTTTTAGAATACCAATGTCTGCAGTCACTTACTTTCTAAAGATTAAAATAATTTAATACAAGACTCACCTGACAATTGTACAAAGTCAAATGATTGTAAACTGGGTCATACACTTATAAGAGAAGGTTTCTGTACTGAGTTTCCATTACTTGGCACTGAACTTGTAATTAGATTGGGGTTCCTACTTCCAGATATCTTGAAGA
>WEIV01001315.1:67175-123935 GCA_013390005.1 Calyptomena viridis | reverse complement strand
TAAACGAGGTAAGATTTCTTCCCAGTACATTGACCACCTGCTTGGGTAAACATGAAACTGTGAATGTAAACTACCAACTAATTATTCCTGTAAATATTAATTTTATAAATGCCATAAGACTAATAATCGATGCCTATTAATACTGCAATATATCCTATTTGAAAAGAGGTAATGCCTATTTATGTTTTTAACAAGCAGCATTTCTTGACTTCCTTGATTTGTAGCTGATGTCTGGAGGTCACTGTGCACAGCCTAAAAGGCTGCACTAATCTTCTTGAAGCTGCAGTANATAAAGATTAAAATAATTTAATACAAGACTCACCTGACAATTGTACAAAGTCAAATGATTGTAAACTGGGTCATACACTTATAAGAGAAGGTTTCTGTACTGAGTTTCCATTACTTGGCACTGAACTTGTAATTAGATTGGGGTTCCTACTTCCAGATATCTTGAAGANGATATGAATAATTAATATTTGCCTATGTAAAACTGACTATCATGAAACTGGCCTGTAAATGGTAGCTGACAGCAGTAATTGTCAATTCCTGAGGTACATCTCTGAGCAGTGAATGAGGTGATTGGCCGTACTCATCCCTTCAGCCTCAAAAGCTGTTTCTAACTCTGTACTGAAAAATGGCTCTTAATTGACTTCAGCACGACATGGACTGAGAAGACTGAGAGATTTTCTTTATAAAACGTGTTTCTCTTTGCACTGGCATGGATTTGAGACTGCTCTAATGATCACTTATCATTTCTCAGCTAGAACAGGTAGTAGAGAGCTTCAGGGTCAGTGACCTCTTTAACCATTTCCAGATCCACAAAAGAATAACCGATTACACATGGAAATCTCCTTTCAGGAGTAGGTATCAGTGCAATGATGTGACCTCAGGACCCTACAGCAGAGCAGCAGGATGGCTATGGTGCTGTGGTGGCATGGGCTCTGCACCCCTACCTCCAATGCTGTCAGTGTTTCTTTCAAAAGCTGTTCAGTGAGTCTGCCAAGAGGAAAAAAACCTAATTACAGAGCAGTCCTTTGAATGGGGTTGTGGTTCATATTTCTTGATGTGATTCCTTTTTGTCTGCACTACTGTCACCTTTAGAATGCAATATTTAAGTTAAAAAGGGTCTAGTTTAAGGCGTATTTTGTTCCTGTTTATTTTCCCCCTTCACCACATCAAATTTCATATTCTTTTAATAGTTTTGGTAAACACTATCCTAGTATCTTTTCCAAAAATGAATGCCAAAGTGTAATGAAAAGGAGTTTTATTTAAAGACTTCAGTGGAAGCAGAAGAGACCTGCAAAAGATACAGAGAGCACCATAGGATCAGAATTTTTGTGTCTTTTGAGAGACGGGATCAAATACTCAGAACATCACAGAGAAAGAAATGGAAGGAACTGAGGGAAAGCTGAGGGAAAGTAATAAAGGTCAACATACTGAATAAGAAAGAAAGAAGAATCAAAAAAGCTTGCTCATAAATTCACAAAGATTTGTGGATGCCAAGAATCCCTTTAAACTAACAATACCTCCTGGATTTCACTGGGCATTTAGGTACCTACCAATGCTAAATATTCTAGATCCTTGCTGGGGATGTCCAGGGTAAACGGTGGAATGCACAACAGGCACCTTCACTAGAGACTCAGTGGAAATCCTCAAGGACAAACAAGAAAATTCATAAATGGACCCTGGCAATGGAACACTCTTCCTGAGGATCCTCTCTAGAAATAGCTGGCAGACACAGCCACAGTTACTGAAAACCATGTCTCAAGCTGTTTCACCTAAGAACATTTTGGGAGTGGCACTGGAAGGTTGCAAGAGTCATTCTGAGAAGTTTTAGGTTTTTGTTAAGATAGAGATATGCACTGTTGTTGGTGAGGCTGGTTTTTTACTTGTTAGTGCTAAAGAAATTGGATTATTTTACTTATTCTTAGATGGGAATCCAGAGAAACCCAAGATTTGGTAGATCATTTGCACAAGCCTGAAGCAAACACCAGCCTGTGCTCACCACACAAAAATAAAATTCCTGAAGGCATGGGCATGCAATAAATATTCTAGACAATGCACTAATGGCTATGAAAGAGTGTGAAGCTTCAAACTCAGAACGCCCTAAAGAACAACACCTTCTCCTTTCTTCGGAACACAGCCCAGGCCTTTCGCCAAAGGTTTTGGTACAGGTCTTCATGATCTTTGCAGAATTGCAAAAAAGTTCCCTGATCAACAAATCTCTCAGATGATCTTATGCTGAAGAAGAAAAACAGAAACTTGTTCATTCCAAACATCCAATTTTGAGCGTTAGCTTGGTTTGGTCATGCTGTCCAAAGTATAATAGATAATACATTTTAATTGGACAAATCCTCACCCGAAGAGTCCAATGATAGAAATAAATCTTTTTCTGGCTCTACTGTGTTTGACATAGGCTCAATTCTAATCTCATTTACAGAAGTCTGACCACGACTGGCTGGATTGAAATCGACTGCCTTTTCTAGTGTGAAAATAGGATCAGGCCCCATAGCTACAATTATGAATAAAAATGGTTGTATAGAATAAGGGTTTTGGTGGAAAGGAATCCCACTGACAAACTGAGACACAAGGGCCCTTTTCTGTGAGGGTAAAAAAAGGGCACATTTATTAATAGAGATAAGAAATAAATGTTTAGCAAACTACTTTGCTGGGTTTGTGGCTGTAACCAGCCTTAATAAGGCCTTCATAGGACAGATGGGGGGGAGGGAATTAGATGCCTCTGCAGACTTCTTTATTTTAATTACTTTCATGCCACACTAAGAAATTATGAGTAAAATAATAAATTGAATTAAAATACTTAGACTAATAAATCTGTGGATACAGAAGCATATAGCTATGTTTATCCATGAATGGAATTTCTTGGTTTTTTCTTTTTGTTCATCTTTTTTCATTGTTTTCTTTTAACTCTGATTAGATGCCTTGAAGACATGGGATCATCTGGCTTCTGAGAGTGAAGAAAAGTAAAGAAAAGGCTTTTGCCCTTTGCACCATGTTCAAGTTACAATGGTTTGCTCACAGCTCTTTGCCCTATACATTTTCTTCTGAACACAGGTCCACTGTATGAAATGCTGCCATACTCTGTTTATTTCCATTCTCCTCTTCCTCTTTCTCCTCTCCCTTCCTTTACCCACTGCTCTGATTCCATCCTCTTCCATCTCATTGATCAATACAACTTTGCCACTAACAGTGAGTCCACCATCCTTCTGTATCACACCA
This sequence comes from Calyptomena viridis, assembly GCA_013390005.1. Classification (NCBI taxonomy): domain Eukaryota; kingdom Metazoa; phylum Chordata; class Aves; order Passeriformes; family Eurylaimidae; genus Calyptomena; species Calyptomena viridis. The sequence goes on along the minus strand of WEIV01001315.1, from coordinate 120,698 downwards.
TCTATGTTTTGACATTTCTTACCGTAGAAGATCTCTTTCCCAGGAATATCTGAGGAATTTACTCTGAAGTTTTTCCACCGACACAAGACTAGATTGCTGATTAAAGCTATTTTTTCCATAAAAGATTTCTTTAGAAGATAAATTTTCAAGTTTGAAAACCCAAATGCCCTGAAACTCAGTGATTTTACTCTTATGGATGTCCCATGGGAAGATGGGTCAGCAGCCTCAAGTCCCTGTTTCCAGGGCTCTGCTACATTGCTGACATTCCTTTGAGGTATAGCCCTTGCAAGTGGGAACATCATGACACCTCATGGGGATGAATTCTAACCAAAAGCTCAACCTACAAAGGAGAGAAGGATTTAACTCATTCAAACTATTACTCCTATGAGGAAGAATAAAGTAATTTCTAAACCAGAAAATTTAACTTGAAGGCAAACATGCGCTAGAATTAGAATTTGTGCTAAAACTTATTTTTTTATGGAAAATATACAATATACCTTGTAAGAACAAACCCCCAAATCTTTCTAATCTTTTAGTTTCAGATGCTCCCCAAAAACTTCTAGCTCCCATTTTTTGTAGACTGTTGCAGCCTTCTCTTAGACTGCTCCCACACCTCCCAGCCTCTGCAGAGCAAGATTGCTGTGATTTCATTGTTCATTTTTCTGAGAGGCTTTTTCACCACATACACATGCAACCTTGTCTTACTGCACCAAACCAGTGCTCAGCTTCTTGCCCACCCTCAGCATCTCAGGGCTCTCCAATTATCTACCACTTTATACTGTCATGATGACTTGCACATGGTCTTCTTTCCTCTCTAGCTGCCAAATTCAGCTGCTAATTTCCCCACTCTTTTGCCATGCCTTTGTACCTTCTTCTATTTAGAGCAGTCACATACATTAAACAATCTCCATAATTCATGGTATTTAATTTTTTCATTGCCAAAATGTTCTCAGCAGCAGAATTGACTTTTCTGTTAAATGCAGAGTCTTCAGTTTTCTCTCTTCTCTTTGGTAGTGAGAATGATCCATTTTATCTCTGTTCCTTCCATAACATCATAATTTCCATAATTCACTAACAATTCAAGCAAAGCCCCTTTGCTTGTTTCTCATGCTCTTTGAATCTTGCTGATGCTACAGGATACTGCTGTTCTTTCACCACCAACACAAAGCACGTACAGTCCCTGCTGTTGTTAACTGAACTATCTTTAAACAGACCAGTTTGGGTGCTGTATTAAATCTAGCTACAGTGTGTTGCACTGGTCTAGGGATCCATCAAACCTCTTGAGTTTTTCATCTTGCTCTGTGAAACTGCATGACGGAGTCATCGACTTTCATGAGTGATTTGGTGCACTCCATGAGCTAAGCTCTGGTCCTAATTAATTTGTGCCTAAGTTTTCAAAGCTGTGTGAGCACTCACTGAAATGAGTAGAATCATGCAAATATGGACAAAGAGAAGTAAACAAAGTTATTTGCAGACTCATCCAAGGGAATTTTTTCCAAAGTGATCAATCGGGTTTGAACCAAAATCACAAGGAGGTGACAGGAAATCAGGTCATCGGAGCTGTCAAAAACAGCTCTGATGTGCGAAGAGAAAGTTTAAAATCTGAATTTTAAAGCTTCCTTATTTCTCATAAATTTGTGCAGTAATGAGCCATAGAAGATACTAAATCAGTAAAAAGCCATTGTCCGTAGCAATTCATATTATCTGATTTTTCCATCTATATTTACTAATAAAGGTGAACATGAATTTCTGTATTTTCACTGACACTGGATGTCAAGTGAAGGAATTGTGACTGACATTGCATCAAACCACTCAGCCCACCTCCAATCTTCTCATTTTATCATGCCTCAAATGTAAAATCAACGCCTCCACTTCAGTAATACTTGACAAATTATTCTACCTCAAAGAATACAAGCCTGTCCTGTGTCTTTCACTGAATTATGCAAGAAAAAGGAAAAGAAAAACTTTATGGAAGTGAGAAAAAAAAGACTATGGCCTTGTAAGGCATCATGATCATGTATCACTACTCCCATACCTTAATTTGAGCAAATGCCAAGTTTCCATGTCACAGCCATTTGGGTTTTTTCCTACTGCAGTATTTAGCAAAAGCCTTCCAGAATTTTGAGATGAAACATCCATGTTTATACTCTCCAATCAAATTAGCCAAGGATCTTTTTCTAGTGCTGAAGTCCAACAGAGTAAACCACCTCCCATCTCCACATCTGCTTCTATGCGTCTTTAACCACCCTTCCCACACCAGATTTCTTACTTGGAACAGTCCCTGGCTGATGCTATTCCCTGCTCCAGAACTGTACCATGTCTGGGAAAGTTTTGGTTGTCATGGGCCAGTCTTGGCTTTGGGATTGCATTAGCAGACTGGGCACTCATAGGCAGTATTTGATCCTGTGTCCTAGTCCCTATTTATTTACTAATATAGGCAAAGTCTTCTGGATCTATTAGTTATAGCATAACAAAACTTAAAATAATATTTAAAGATGTAAAAAATAGCCTAAAAAGGTATTTTATATATATGTATATATATAAAGGATAAGTATGTATTTATTGTGGACAAAGTGTCCATGATTACTTACTGCACAGGCACTATGCTCTAGTAGTTGTAGTCACTTCAAGGAGCATTCATCTAACCAAAACTGGTTGTCTCCAATACCTACTTTTGACTAGACCACCAATCAGTGAAGAGAAGTGTGGCTTTTTAGGATGGCATCATTTCATCCTAAAATGGATGTCTAAAGGATGTCAGAGGCATTGCACAGACATTGAAAGCGCCTGACTTTAAACAGACACTGAAAGGGTATTGCATGTCTGAAATTAATAACTCCAAGGGCAAGGGCAAAATTAACTATGACCTAAAATTTATGATCTCTTGACTGTTGGAACATTAATTTCCCCAAAAAATCCAGCCGTTATGTATTTAGGAAACATCTACAAAGTGTGCTGAGCCGATGCCTCATTGGCATTTGGCCAAGAGTGTTTTCTATGGTGATTTCGGAAGTGTCTATAAGTAGAATTTTATTGCATAAATCCCTGAGGTTTTAAATGAGTATTAGCTGCATGCTTTGTGGATGAAAAGTATTATGTGCTACAAGATCTACCCAGTATCATTTATCTTCTCTGACTTTCTGAGTCCAGGAAAACAGTGGCAGTCTCAGTGATTTAGTTAGAGCTTCCACTGCCTGTAAGTGTTATTTGTGAGGAATTGGACTGACAAGAGGGGAGGGGTGAAGCACAGATGGACACCCATGTCCTCTCCAATATCTCAGCTTTTTACAAAATAAAATTTGCAGTCAATCAATGATGTTAGGAAGTTGCAGATATAATTTAATAGCATCTAGTGGAGGTAGATACTTAAGTTCAAAATCCCAACCCTGGAATTGTTCAAGGCCAGGCTGAGTGGGGCTTTGTTTAAGCAACCTGGTCTAGTGGAAGGTGCTCCTGGTGATGGAAGAGAGTTGGAACTAGATGATCTTTAAGGTCTCTTCCAACCCAAACCATTCTATGATTCTATGAAAATTTACATCCAAAAAAGCCTCTGTCCACTATGGGAGACACTTGAATTTAGAAGAAATCACCGTGTTTGCCATGCAGGTGCTTTAGGTAAACACAATTAAGTTTTGAAGGGCAAAATGGATCCACTTGCTGCCCTTAGATACCTGGTTTAGTGAAGCTCAGTGACAATCAAGAATTTGGCATTACTATTTGTTGGTCAACACATCAAAATGAGCAATTCTACTCATAGCTCCATGGCTGAACTGTCCAAAAAAACTGAGATGATGATTCTTTACATATATTTTTTTTTAATTCCACCTCCTCTATCTTCTACCTGAGAATCAAACAAGGACTTTCTCCAGAAGTGGAAAACTCAGGTTCAGCCTAGTCCTTTCTTCATTTTTCCCATCAAACATGTTGTAGAAATTCCATGACATCCAAAAATAGAGTAGAAGAACTCAAAATCTATGACATAGCATTTCCTACCAGATGGGAAAAAGGGGTTATAAAATCCCTGAAGTGTTTCAGAAGGAAAAAGAAATATTCTATGACTAGAATATTATGAATCGCCTATGTATGATTAATAGAGTTAAAACTGGCTTTCCCACATATTTCTTTGAAGAGAAAACCTAAAGTTTTCTGTAAATTAAGATTAATTTTTTTAAATTATGGGTACGATTTTCACCTCCAGCAGACAGTTCCAGCTGTGGGATCCCATGGACCTGTTTTCCTTTCTCAAGCATCTAAAACCTGGAAAAATCTGGAAGTTCAAACACAGTTCTCCACTGTGCTTGAGGCATTTCTTCACTCTTACAGATGGTTGTTCTGGATCCTGCTCCCTGGGGAACCAATATCCGATTTGGAGCAAAACACATCTAAGTTCCTACCTCTCTTCTTCCTTCATTCTCTGTGACATTTTCTGGCATTCTTTAGCTTCAGAGAAAAAAACTTCCCTGCAGTTTGGCAACGACTTTGGTAGGTTATCTGTATTTCTAGCAGAGCTGAGTGAATAGTAAGAAATTAGGCTCCTATTTTTTTTTTTTTAATCCAAGCCAGAAATGTCCATCAGAGGGAGGCAGCTTCCACAAAGCTGAGCCTTATTTAAATTCATATCCTGCTTTGAAATTAGCTTCGTAGCTTAATTGAATTTGGTCAGTCAGTGGAATTTCCATTCTCTAATTATTTGTAACTCTTAGAGTGTAGACTCCTTTGAAGAGAAAAGGAAAAACCATCAGAAAAAAAAACAAACCAAAACTTTCATGCTCTCCTCCTTGGTTGAGGACATGGAATAATATTAATGATCTAGAGAGGTGAAAAAGATAAACAGGATTAATGAACTTTAGAAAACATAAGCCTGTTTGGTTACTTTGGTTTGACTTTGATTGGGAAATTGTGCTTAGGCTAAATTGAGCTAACATGTAATTTGTCAGCTGGACTAAAAATGCTGTAATTGTTCATTTGCTCCTGTCACCCTAACAGAAGAAAAATGAAAAGCAAACTTGCCAAAGCCTGGCTGGGTTTCTGGCTTGTTTGAGCCCTCTGTGCTGAGGGCTCTCGAGGGGCAGACCAGAGCCATGGCCTGTTGCCATGAAAAGATCTCTCATCACACAGGGAGACCTTTCCACCATCTGCCCATGGTGGAATCAACACCTTGGAAGGTGCCTTGGTTTGGCTCTGAGACATCACAAGAGGAAAAGAATTGTTGCTCTGAGGGACTTGAGTTATTTTATGATTAAGTGATGTTTAAAGTGTTGTGTGAGAGTTCCCAGGAGAGGGAAAGAGTGGAAAAAATACTTTGTCCTCCTCTTATTGATATGAAGCAAGCAGGTTTCATAGAATCATAGGTTTGGGTTGGAAGGGACCTTGAAGACCAACTTCCCTGCCATGGACAGGGACACCTTCCACTACACCAGGCTGACCAGAATCCCATCTTGCCTAGCCTTGAACTACTAGGGAGAGTCCAGCTGACTTTCACTAAGCCACATGAGATGCCCACTTGCTAAGCCCTGCAAGGGACACATTTGAGGCAGCACAGATAAAATGTGACAGCAAAGTCCACCGCTGATTTGCAGTTTATAAAATAGCTTTCTGCTCATGGTAGTTGGCAAACTCATAGGAGTCCAGGAGGGTTCTCGCTGCAGGCAAATACATTTTAGTGGCTGAGTACAGAGAGGGCCATGGGGTATCACTGGTAACAATATCACCAAGTGCACCAGCACCATACTTTGCAAACAGGTCATGGGTATCATCAGCCATAGTGAGCTGCTGACTGTAACTGTTGAAGTTGGACTCTATAGCTATATCTGCATTACAGAATTAATAAATTAAATAGTGCCGTAGTGGTAAACACTCTGTAGGCTGGAACAATAAAAGGGATTCCAAAGAAAAATACCCTCAAAAGAAGTCAGAATCCCAGGGCTTCAGACAAGAAATTCAAACCGAAATAAAAAAATATTGTGCATGTAGTTTGGAAGAAGGAATTTTTCATAGACCAGGCCTCTCCCTGGCTAGGGAACAGCTGTGCAGGCTTTTGTGCTATTTCTTCAAGAAGACAAAGATGTTTTGTTACAGCTTTCCTGCTGCTCTTTGCATGTAGGAGGAAAGAAAGGAACAGAATAACTGCACATTTCTATTTTTCTGTCCTCTGTTCTTTTTCCTAATTGTTCCTCCTCTTTCCTTCAGCCATCATCTGCACAGCAGCAATCAGCAGGCATATGTGTTCTTAAAAGGAGGAACAAGGTCAGTCCCATCCCAGGCTGAAAGCTGCAAACAGGGAGAGATCTTGCAAGGGGAACTGAGGCTGCCACTGGATTTGACCTCCACTCAAAAAAGTGCTCTTAGCCCATGGCACAGGATGCCCTGAAATTGTTATGGGCTAGAATATTTGCACTTGATCTTTGGCTTCACAGCTGATGGTTCCCTGTTATTTTGAAGGTGCAAGATATAAATTAATAAAGCTCATACGAGCTGCTAAGATTAGCTACATTGTGCAGATAAATAGATCAGATAATAAAATTGCATGAAAGAGAAAGCATATTTTCTGAACATGCACTTTGTTACACAACACTCATCTGCAGGATTTGGAGTCTTGTAGCAAACCCTCTCATTCAACACTTTTGTTTAAGAATTTCTGTTAGTCTCTGTCATCTTTCATCAAATTCTATTCAGATTCAAATTCCCTGTACTGGATTTTTAACTCGAAGGCCAAGGCTTTCTTAAAGGAACAAAACAGTTTGAAAGAAACCCTGAGAATCACAATTATGACTACAATTTCACAGTATCACAGAATCATAGAATGGGTCAGGCTGGAAGGGACCACAGTGTGTCATCTGGTCCAGCCTCCCTCCACAAGCAGAGTCATCCAAGAGAACAAAGCTCTGGCAATTTCCCTAGAGGTTTCCCTAAAAGTTGTGGCAAGAAATTTTGAGCTCTAAACCGTATTTGTTGAAAAGAGAAGTTCCAATCTTGACTCGTTTTATAGATCTCACTCAGCATCATATTGAATAATCATATTGAATAATACTCAGCATCATATAATTCATGAATAATTCAGTCATTGAAAGTTATGCTTTTCTTACACTGTTTTATTTTAGGTACACATAAATAATTTTCAGATTATAGAATGACAGAAGGTTTGGGTTGAAAGGGATTCTAAAGATAGTCTGGTTCCAACCCCCCATGGGCAGCGACACCTTCCACTGGACTTATGTGACACACTTCATTTACTGATCTTAGATTATTTTTACAGAACCTCCAAGATACATCTCTTTAAAGTTACACACTAGTGGGTTCAAGAATTTTAAGCAGTATTCACCATGTTTCTACTCATTTTCTTCTAATCACTTTACTCCGGCTTTAGTGTTTGACAAAGGACTGGAGACAAAAGATGTGGAAAAAATAAGTGAATTTTTCCAATGACCTTGGACTAGGGCCATGAGTAGCGCACACATGTGCCCATTTCAGTCATGTGAGCCTATAGGGAGTTTAAATTATTCTAAACATTTAAAACAGGCTGAAATACATAAGAGTCTCTAAGAATTTAAACAAAACTACTTCCAAGATTCTAAGTAGTTTGAGCATTATCTTTGTCTGGCTGAGCTTTACCTTAATGGAAGCCAAATTAAAAAAAATAAATATAGATCCTTATTTAGAGGATCTTTTTCTAAAGGATAAAAAAGTCTTAGATGAGAACAATGTATTTGGAAGAGGAGGAAATTAGGTGTGGTAGAGATAGTTGATTACAGATGTAAGGAGCCTGATGGCTTTGGATCAAGCTGATGTTGAAGCCTCAGATTTAACTGTAGTGTTGAAGTAGATAAAATTTGCAAATTCAGCAACCAAAATCTGCTCCAGCTGGGGAGTTACAAAATCTGTTGCTCATATTGCTTTTAGTGTCAGCAGCTCCAAGGTATATTCTTTCCATCCCATGTCTATGGTTTTTCTTACTTCCGTGGAAGTCAAAATGTCTGGAGAAAGTCATAAACCACAAGGTCCAGCCTGTTCTGGGAGACATGTCCTCAGACACCTCATGGCATTTCTCTGGCCCTCAACCTGTGTGTGTGTATGGGCATTTATTTTTTTCATATTTTATTTATATTTATGAAGATCCAAGTCTCATAAACCAAATCCCTTTTCAGATGCAGCAAGGAACAGGCACATGGGAGAAAGGAGATGTTGGCCCATTTCACCTCACACAGATATTGGATTGAGGCCCACAGATAGATCCTCCTGGCTCCCCATGGTCCTGCCAGCCATGTTAAGTCACCTCTGTGTGGTGACCAAGTATTTTTTAAAAGGTATTGTGAGTACAAACACCTAATGAATACAAAAACATAAGCCTAATGATTCAGGCAATAAACCCACCTTTGCATTTCTTGATTAAATTCATCAAACATTGACACTGCACACACATCCAAACATATTTCAAAAACCAAACATTGGCTGAGCACAAATTAATGTGTATTCTTGAGAGATAAATGCACTGGGACAGTGAATGAAGAGGAATTGGATTGAAAGCTAGTGACCTTTACAGATAAATGAGCTGATACAAGCAATTTGGTTTGATACCAATTCATGGCATTGTGCAGTTAAGGAAACAAAGAACAAGTGAAAAAAAAAGGATTAATTAATTGCTTGAAGTGAGAATATAGCCTTTCCCTGGACTTCAGAGTGATAATGGAGAATAAGCTCTCAGTTGCCAAATATGAGCCATGTAGTCCTGACATAAAATCCTCAGTTTGCTTTGCATTTTCCCGGACTTTTCCCCACCCGCAAAGTGTATCACTATCCCTTTCCAAATGTTTTTCATTTTTCTTCTATTTCCACTATATCCTTCTGCTTTTTCTAGTCTAGGAGTATCTGGATGTCTGATGTTCCATTGAAGAATCACTTTAAACCATATTTTCCTCCTTTGACACATGATAATGAAGTATAGACTATACCACTAACTGTCCTTGTGTCCACTAAGGCTCTTTCCTAAGGCTGGCCCATATCAGGGGTCAGACATCACAATGGGTGTGCACTTTATTTACTAGGGAAAGCAATTAAGAAGCCAGTAGCAGTATTTTCCTAAGATTTTGCTCTGTTTTATTACTGGCTATTCACCTTCTTAGAGCATTGACCTCTCAGTTACAACAAAAGCATCATTTGGGATGCACACTGTACTTTAAAAAACTAATGGAATTTATGTGTTATTTCATCTGCAAATAATTCAACTCTGTCTAGAAGTTAATGTTTAAATTGACCAAAGTAAGGTGCTGTTATAGAAAATTGAGTTATATAAGTGTCATGGACAAAGAAAGGAAGTGTAAGAATGGTCTTTCTGTGAGACAGAAATTACTAGCCAAGGACATTAGATCAGTTGATGACACTTTCAGCACTTACAGCAATATCAAAATTGCTCACAGAATTGTTTACATTTTTCTATATTCACCCATCAGTCAGTGCTTCTACAGTCAGGGCTTGGGACCCAGCATGGGAAGGGGAGGGAACAGGAAGGTTATTCTACAGAAGCAGCTTTATTAGCAGTTCACTGATATATTCAGTCACAGTGTCTGAGGTTCCTCTGGGAACATCTGGGGGCTATGCAGGGACACATGTAGGTGCACCTACAGGCTCACAGAGGAATAAAACAGCCATGCCTGGGTGGTGTTTCCAAGCCTGGCTGTTGTGCCTGTGAGATTTGGTCTGTGTTATTGCACTGGGATCCTCTAAAGGTTGTGAGCCAGCAGCAAGGAAGGAGTTTGCTGCTTGGCCTTTTCCTCCCTGCTGAACATCGAATAAACTGCAAAACCACTGGGAAAACAAAAATGAGATTGCGTTTTTCCTTAGGAGCTACTGAATGGGCTCAGGGGATGGTGCTGGGCAGGTCAGGAGAAAGTGAGGAGGAGGAGAAGAAGGAGGAGGTGGAGAAGGAGGAGAGAGCCTGGAGCAGGGCAGGCACTTCAGAGTGTGAAGTGAACCGCTCCTGCTCCAGCCCTGCTGCTGTGGGTGAGCAGCTTAAAGAGACAAATCCATCTCTAACCTCTGGCTGACTCCCAGCCTTCTCCCCCTGATTTAGTCATAACAAAATGGATTTTGCTTCCGCTAGTTTGCCACTTGCTTTCCCTCTTGCATAACGTGCAAGTGCATTAGGAACGACTACTCATTTTGCAAGGGAACTCCTGAGTTTCTTTTTAACCCACCAAGCTCAGCCCACAGAGCAGGCACTCAGTAATACACTGAGAGTAAGGAAATGAACTGTCTTCATCCACTGCTCCAGTGTTTCTCACCCCATATTTCTCAGCAACCGAGAGTTTTCCTGTTGTTTGACTAGGCATGGAGCTGGTTTTGCTTGGCCTGGAGAAATTAATGCTCATAAAATCATAGAATCAAAGGTTGGTTTTGGGTTGGGAGGGACATTAAAGCTTATCTAATTCCAACCCCCCTGTCATGGGCGGGAACACCTTCCACAAGAACAGATTACTCAGAGCTCCATCTAATTTGGCTGTGAACACTTCCAGGGATGGAGGTTCCAGAACTTCTCTGGACAACCTCTTCCCGTGTCTTATCACCCTTACAGTGAAGAATTTCTTCCTAATATCCTGATACTAAAGTAGCCACCATGTTTTCCAAGGTAAATATCCTCCTACTCATCAATACCACCACCTCTTTTTTAAGAAAGGGAATTAGCTGCTCCAAAACTGCTCTAAACATACGGCTTGGCTTACATGTCCTTATTCCACTTTGTGAGGTGGTGCCAGGAGGGAGAGGTGGCTTTTCTGCCAGGTGACAGTATTGTGATGCTTAGGGAGGTCGGTTTAGTGGCAGGAGTGTGAGCTGGAAGCTCTTTGCTGAAATTAGCAGTAGCTCTGCAGGGTGGCTGGCAGGAGGGTCCTGCTGGGCAGGCAGGAGGCAGCCAGCCTTTCCCTGTGCCAGGTGTCATAATGTCTTTCCTGGACCTGGTGGGAAGATCCTTAAGGAAGCAAGGTGGGAGGGATGTTAAATTTCTGCTCTGACTGGGAGGAATTGAAAGAAGCTGGAATTATAGGGGATTTTCCTGGCAGGAGTGATTCGCACAGAGCTCTGTGACAAATCTCCTTCTGTCGTTGGCTGGTTGCAGGTTCGGGGGGTGCAGCTGAGGCAGAGGGGACTGTCGGGGGCTTCTGCTGCTGCCAGTGGTGTGGCTTCCCTGATCAGCTGATCTTTAAGGAGAAACAGAAGGGCCTCTGAGACACCTTGTCGAGGGGCAAGGTGGAGGAAAGGAAAAGGATGCACATGCCAGGGCTATCCAGGGCTTCTGGACATCCTGTTCCAGCATGAGTAAGCATTGCTTCATGGCAGCTAGACTCAAGATGTATCTCTAAGTTTAAACACTTCCTTTAATCACTGCAGCATCCTACCACTGTGTGTTTGCTGGATCCTGTTCATAAAATATTTATCAAGCTGTTTCTGCATCAACGAGGTCTAAACCACAATGAAAGATGAAACAAAGACTTGCCTTTAATAGCATAAATGTCATTTTTCTATCATTCATTAACCACCAGTTTCCTTGCTGCATAAAAAAATATGTTATCTTCTGGAAGACAAACAGATATAGAAAACACTGGGCATCTGCAGGAAAAAGACATTATTTGTCACAATTTAAGATTTACTATAGTAGGTGTGTGCAATCATGACCCAAGAGAATGTCCTAAATGCTGCAAGATTTTGTGATAGATTGGACTAATAATAGGTATTTATCTCCACTGGAGATGGCAGCTAATGGCCACGACAAAACTCTATTATGGTGTTATATTATTGTTTTCCGATTACATAAGGTTCAGTTTTCAGATGAAGGTAATGCAGCAAGATAATTTCAATATCAAAGTTACACAGACAAAGAAACGTGACTACCCAAAGGAAAGGCTATTTCAACTCTCACCAACTATTTCTGTTACAGAGCATTGACAATTCTCAGAATTTATTTTGTTGTCCTTTCTACAGTCAAAGCTCCTGGAACATAGGAAGCTCAGTTTCTCTTTTTTTAATGCATGAGAAAGTTTGTTTCTAGCTCTTACTGATGCTTGGAAAAGTTTGCAAATGTGAATGTCTGAGAAAATAGGACAGATGAAAACAATTCTTTTTGTTTGTTTGCTTGATTTTGTTTTGTTTTTATGTTATTTAACCTCTTAATTTTCAGCAAATCTTCCAATTCCAGTCATAACTCAAAATCACCACTATTGGTTATGGTGGTACCTGCAGATGTTGATTGTAACCTCTGTCTCAGTGATATTGACACAGACAATGTAGAATGTTAAAACTCCAGCTTAAAAGAGGCTACACAATAAAATTAATATCTTGCCTGAATTTTTATATAAGTGAAACTTAATTCTTCTGGCATGCCTTGATCCACATGGCATATGAGTGTAAACACAGTGACGAATCACATCCAAATGTTTAAAAATATTAAGGAATTAATATTCTCATTGTTTTTCATTGTTACATAACCCTGTTTTTTTAAAGGCAAGAAAATAAAGACACAATAATTGTAATTATTTGGCTATCTAAGGTGATCTTGGTACAATTTGTGAGAAAAATATTATTACATGCCCAGTTACTTCATCCTGTTCAACTCAAAATACAGACCAGCATCGTTGCAAGCTCTGAATTTCCTCATTCTAAGGAGCACTAGTTTCTTTTAATGCACTTTTTGCTGTGTGACTAAAATATTGGGCACAAATGAACCAGCACCTGTTTTTTAGTAGAAAGTTATGTTTCTCCCCTTGGGCCTATCTAGTGAATGATACCCAGAGACCCAAGAAAAATTGTGATTGGGATTTTAATTGAGAGATTTGCCAAGGTTGAAAGCAGGTTTTAAATTATATAGTGGAGGACAGAACCATCAAATTCCACCACTGACTAGTACTATAGCTGTGTTTGCCATTTTATAGTGTGCAGTCAGGCTTGGAGAGATAAACCTGGAAAATAATGAAACAGGAAAGAGTTATCTATCATCTGTGTTTCATTGATTGCTCAGAAATAGCAAGCCTATGGTTAAGTTGAACATGTGGGAAAGAAGTATGTATTACTCTTCATCAGTGTAAAAGATCAGCAGTGTGGATGGGTGATTTCTGATGTGACAGTCTCAGAGCCATAGTAGTTACCCTGATAGGAGGCAGAATCAAGTGAGTTTGGTTTTAGATGAAGTAAGCAGATATAAGACTTTTCCATTTAAGTGGAAAACAAAGCCAGAGTAAGATGGAGTAAAGGCTTCTGGAGGCAGTTAGCTCTGCATAAAGCTTCTGTGCAACTTGCAAGTGTGCCCCAGGCAGACATGGAATGGAGCAAATACTGTAGGGAAGTTGTATGAACACTGTTGGTGGGGAAAACAAACAAACAAAAAAGCATAAGCTGTGGATGTCCTATCCTTGGAAGTGTTCAAGGTCAGGTTGGATGGGACTTGGAGCAACCTGGGATAGTGGAAGGTGTCCCTACCCCTGGCAGAGGGTTTGGAACTACATGACCTTTAAGGTCCCTTCCAGCTCAAGCCATCCTATGATTCTATGATAATTGATTTTATTTTATGGCTAAAAATATAAAGAATTTCACATGAGGTAGGAGTCATCTTTTGTACATCCTTCCTATTTGAAATCCAAATGCATCTCTGTTCCAGCTTAGCGGAGTCTGAACTCATATGAATCATCAGCTTTTATTTCCTTTTTTTTCATGACTTGTAGTTAGGTCTTACAGAAAGTTTTTATTTTTCCCTATTTCTTACCACAGCATCAAAATATCATCTCAAGTTTCTGAGCAGCTTTGCACAGAAGACCTAGCAAAAAACTGTAAAGAGGATGGAATCAGAAGAGTGGAGCACATTCTTGATCCCAAATATTTCACGAGTGCACACAAAAATCCCATGCCTTAACCTTGGGGTCAAACATTTGCTGTTACAATGCTCACAGTTTTAATTCATTTATAGCCAATACTACAGACACCAAAATCAGCAGAAATATATTGAGTTTAATGGAGCTTAGATTCAGGTCATGCCAAATGAAGTTAATTTCTGAGAGCCATGCACTTCTTCGGACTCCATACACCTTGGATTCCAGGCACATGCATACATTTCTATTATCTGTTGATTTTTTTTAACAGCAACCAAACAATCTCACATGCCTTAGATTGGTTGGGTCAGTTTGTTTAAAACAAGTTGAGATATACAGAGAGTCAACACAATCTTTTAATGTCTTTTAGACAAACTGCAGCAGAAGAAACTTCCATGATTTCATTTCTCAATATTTTTCTTCATATTGCATTAAATGACCCATGACTTTGATTAAATTGAAAATTTAATGTATTGGCATTTTCAATGCCTCCAGATTTATATTTTTCATGGTTTCTATTTATGTTCCACTTTTACTTTATTATATTTCTCGGAAAAACTCATTTCAGAGGACTCTACCAGATGCCATACAATGAAATCCAAATATCAGGGAAGCCACAATTTCTTTGCTTCTCCAAGTCGAATGGGACCAGTTATTGGACCTGTCTACTCCAAAGGGGTTCAGAAGGTTTGGGCTCATCTTTTTCAAATTAGAGAGAGATACCAATTTAATTTTTAGAAAAAGCTGTTTATATGTGAGGAGTTAGATGCTTTCTGGGAAATCAGAACTTCATTATGCTTCTCAGCAAGGCATACAGGGAGCCACAGCCACCACCTGCTAAAAAAGGACTTGTTTTTCTAGTGTTTAAAATGATTGCCAGAACTGCTGGTTTCTGCTGATATTTCCCCATGCCTGCACAAGTCTAACCCTCAAGCTACAAAACCCTTGAGCTACAAAAGGTTCAGTAAAAATAATTCAAGTGTTTCTAAAGAGAAGAGAAAGTGTTACAGGATTTCACCTTCCAAAAAAATGAAACAAACCAAACATGACATCAGTTACACCGAGAATTCTTACAGGCTTCAGAATTCGGGGTATGTGTGATTTTGGGATAGGGATCCTGTCTAATACTGTGAACACACTTTTTATCATTCCCATGACAAACCAAGCCAAATTAGCCACGGCCTAAACTTCCAGAGTTCTTATTAGAGTGCTCTTTATTAGGGTTGATTTAATGCTGAGTTTCCTTGTGGCAAAGGATGTTTGAGCCTTCTGTAAGGCTGTCCCTAACTGCTGGTTGAACCTACCTTGTACAGAGTATCTTACAGCAAAGCATGACTCTTACCTGTGGTTATTGCTCCTTCAGGGCTCTTCATGGGACAAGCTCCAGGACTGAGAAGATGAAGCTGCCTTTCCTGTGCTTTCAGTGCTTCCAGCAGCTGGCAGCCTGACAGAGAGGAAAAGTGGAGAAGGCAGCCTAGGTCCAACACTGAATGGGGGGAATGGCAACTGAGAGTGAGATGCAAAGTAACAGCAAAGTAAAGGGGGGACAGAAGGGCAGGTGAAAGCCTGGAAGAAGGAAGGATGGACAGAAATAGAAAAAGTACTGGAGAATAAGCCAGAAAATAGAAGATGGTAGAAAAGGTGGTGGAGAGGGTGCAGGAAGGAAAAGAGGTGTAGGAGGAGGCTGAAGAGAAAGGGCTTCCTACCAGGAAAACACCCTGTCTTCCATAATTCAAAGCTAGTGCCAAATTTTGGCATCCTTTTGTTTCCCACGTAGCTGCTGTAACAAGTTCGGTGAAGGAATCTGTATATTCACATCCATGTCCATTTTCCCGCTGCAGCAGAACAGTCCAAAACTGTGTATAAGTAGATATACCTATTGCCACTAAAAGACATAGAAAACTGGAATCCATAAGTCTCATACTCTTTGAGCCCTTGACATTTTAACCTTAAAGTTAAATCTCTTTTTTTTTTGAGTAACAAAGGAAATAGTCCTTGGCTTCCTACTGGGGAAGGCAACAAAGTGTGTCTTTATTGCAACTAGAAATGGGACACTAAACAGGTAGGCCACAAATAAAAATAGCTGTGCTGTACCATGGGAGGAAAAGAACAGAGTTTGAACCTTAATTAACTCCTTCTTTAAGTATCAGACAGCAATCAGCACAAATTACGGAGTAGGAGCTTTTGGCTCTTGAAAACACGGAGTCTTTGCTTCTCTGCCTTCTCCTCTCCCTACAGCTGCAAGAAACCAGCTGAGGTTAAGAATGTTGGGTTTTTTATAGCACTTGTAAAAATCGAGTCCACAATCAACTAGACAAAGAAAACCATCATGAAAGGAAGCAAACATCCGGCCTTGGTGTGTGTATGGAGTGCTGGCTGGAATGGAGCCTCTCCAGCACAGCTGAGAGCCTGCTCAGCAGTCTGAGCGGAAGGAGCTGGCAGCCTTCAACTAGCCCTAATGAGCCTCATCAAACAAATAAACAAAGAGGCTTCACAAATTAGCACCAAAGACAAGTGTTGGATGATTCTTATGGTTTTGTACAGCACACATGTCTCCCATTGCCTCTGGAGCTGGGGGGAATCTGTCCTAACATTACCCCTCCGAATGAGGGGCAGCTGTTTTAAATGGGACATTTGCTCTTCTGCTGCTGCATCTAAGGATGAGTCCCTTGACTCTTTGGACAAGATAAATCATATCTTGAAGTGACTCTGCCGCTGATGATAATGACCTGCTCAAATTCTTTGTACTGTTGTCTTCTGCTCATGGGTTGTGAGAAGGCCTCCAGTTCACGGGGCCATTGCAAGGATGAGGAGCACAGCCCACCAAGTTGGGTTTCAAGGACACTATCCCACTTGTGTTTCACTGACTGATTGATGAGCAGCACTGTTCTGCAGATCTGTCTGAGATGTGCCTCTTCCTCTTAATACAGCATTTCATGTCAGAAAAAAAGTTATCGATTTGCAATGCAGCTAGGAGTATCTATTTCTCACTCAGCCCAGGACCATATTCCTCAGTAAAACTTGCATCTGAAAATATGGAAGGAAGAGTATATGTTTTACTATGCCAAAGTTTCCTTCCTGTGGCAGGAACAGCACCAGCTGCTTATAAATTTCCCTTTTCCCCCAAAAAAAATCTCCAGTCTGTAGTAAGAACAGAGCCTAGAGAATGATTCTTATATAAAACCAAACTGCACAATTCTGTCTATTTATTTACCCTTGAAAGGTGACCTTCTGATCTATTTCTGGTACATTTTTTTTTCCTCACTGTGATTCTTTGCACAACTGTCCTCATGACAAATACCATTTGATCTGGGGACAGCCCTGTTTGGAGTGTTTGCATCAAGACACTTTTCCAATAAGCTGCACTTTTCCTTCCTTAATGAGAATAAGAGCCTTGTGACAACTACAGGGCTTTCAATAGCAAATACTGCTTCTGTAGAGCACACTCCAGTCTCTCCTTACTGAAGAACAAACTGTCAAATTTTACTTCCCTCTAGTTAAAAAACAGCGTAAGTACTTCAGTGTTTGCACAGGGGAACAAGGCTTTGTTTCAGTCTTTACTCCTCTCTCAGGAAGAAGTGCTGAGAAGGCTTCTGGGGAGGCATCTTGGTTATCCTGCACTGCAAAGGGGAATGAGAGCACTGAAACGGGATTTTTTTCTGTCTGAAACTGAATAACAAAATTCAATTCCAAGATACTGCTAAAATGCTCCAACTGCATAAAGTCCCTTGGACCAGGCTGGATCTAAACCAGAGCAAAACCTCCTGAAATGTAAATGTGGAGGTTGTTGCATCCTCAGCACCAACTGTGTCACTCTATAACTCTGCCTCTGCCACTCTCCATTGCCTGTTAGAGCAGGCAGCCATGTGTGAGGCCAGGGATGAGGCAGCTGAAGTGAAGTCTCAGGTAATGCCAAAGAGGGTAGGGAGGTTCCATCAGCAGGGTGTCATGGTGATGTGTCTGCAAGGGAGACTAGAGAGGAAAAAAATCAGGAAAAGGCTGCAGGGTTGGAGGTATCTGAGCAAGCCAACACTGCATCTAGAGCTGCAGCCACACCGGATACCAAAATGAGTCTGGGAACTATGAGAGGAGAAGAAAGATTGACATGTGAGCTTAGAGAAATTGGCATCTCACAGTGATGGGGCTGCAGCAGATTTGACATTCAGGGTGAGCATTTTGGAAGGAAACTACAGAATTCATAGAAACCATGTGAATTCTCAAATTATTTTAGCTTTTACAAATCCAAACCTGGACAAATAAGGCTGCTGCAAAACTGGAGTGGTCCCACTTTCTTCTTATTTTCATCCTGCTTGTAGACTGAACTAAGAAGCATTTTCCTTGATACTCGTCATGAGTTAGTTTCACATATCAAAAGCACAGTCAGAATCATAGCTACAGCTTATGGCAAAACCCAGCTTTATTGGTTGAGTCGTTTCCAGCCAAAATTAGCATCATCTTTTCTAAAATGGATGCTACCTTTCTAAAATAAATCTGAGGAACAAAAGGGAATGTCTAAAGACAGTGATCAATGAATCATAGTGAATTGCTGATGAAAATGTAACCTGGGATTGTTTGGCATGGCACACCCAGTGATGTCAGCCGAATGCAGTAAAATGGAAATAATTGATCTTATCCAGCCTCACTTGCTGAAGCAGTGAATTGGCATCAAGGTCCACAAAGCAAAACTTTTGCTTTTTGATGCTTGTTTTTCTTTCATAGAGCAGCAGCTTTACAGTGTTTTCATTTTTGTAAGAACTTCTGAAAATGTTGAATGAAAACTGTGATTTTTGGTACAAATTTTCCTTTCAGAAAAATTTATTTTGGATTACATATGATTTCATGAGCTGTGTTGGTCTGTTTCATTTCATGTGTTTTGGCAACCAGAAAAAAATGCAACTTTTAGTGGTAAACCATGCCTTCCAGCTCTATCCCTGACTGAGATGTTAATTTGGAAGACTGATCCATGAGGAATAATCTCTTTGGTGGAATGTAACCACTCTGCCAGGCACTGAGGACAGCAGTCACAACTGGGAGCAGTTTCTAAGGAGGGATAATAAACACCAGCCTGAGCCTGCACTGAGAAATATGAAAAAACTGCACAGACAGTGATATTTCCCTCCTTCAGACTCTCAAATTACTTAAACAAACAGTATCATCCTGAGAGAAGAGAGAAAATGAAGATAAGGAAATAAAAATGACAAACTAACCAGCTACCCTTTCCATTCAGCAATACCATTAGACATTTGTCTCTTTCTTGATGGAGCAACTGCAAAAGCAACTGGAGGTTTCCCATCCTAGATACCCCCAGGCCCTGCTGAGACCTGGATGCTCTCAGGGCCCCAGTCCATCTCACACTGGGGTACACAGCATCCTTGGTGCTGCACCTGACTGTATTGCATGATGCTGCAGATCAATTCTTCCTTCACCTGCTACTTTTTCTAGCTCATCTTTTTTTCCATTTTTCCCTGGTAGCTTATATTCTGCAACAAGACACCACACCACACTCAAATGCAACTGGACTTTGTTATCCTGAAGAAAATTCTCAGATAATTTTAATGTATTTTACCTAAAACTTTCACAGCACAATGCCTCAAACAATTGCACCACATCATGCAGACAACTCACCCCAGTGTCTTTAGCCTCAGCTGGGAACCACAGACTTTCTCACTTTATTACAGCCATATTTTTTACTCCACCTTAATTTTTAATTTCATTAATAAAAATGCCTCCATTTTTGGTAAAGTAAAAAATTAAAATAGAGCCTTGTCCATTGGTTGCTTCTATGCAATCCCCTTCTCTATGCCAAGGCCAATGGAGCTTTCTTTTTCCTGGGACTTTCATCCCTCTTTAGGAAACAGTTCCTTTTTTGATCCCACACCAGCAGGATTACAAGCATTTACTTTTGCCTGAGTTTCCAGTTTTATCATGAACATACTGCAGCTTCCCTAAGACTTAGCAAATATTGCAAGTAGTCATCCAATATTTGTTTATCTCCAGACTTCTTCACTTGTGACCAAAACTGGATGAGTGCAAGATGCCATGTGGGATGTGGGTGTTTATTTTTAGCAGAGAATCCACCATGCTATGTTGTTTTGTCATTTACATCACCTTTATTCCAAAGCACAGAAATGCCAGAGCACAATTCAGCTTTTTTTAACTGAATACACCAGTCACAGGGGACATATTGGCCTCACTAGTTAACAACAGTGGCTCCTGATCTGTTAATTCATTGATGATTTCTTATTCTGTCTCTGTCACTCATTAATTATGTAAGAAAATATTCAGGCCCTGAAAGCAGCATCTCTGCAGGAACACTCCAGCATGGGAAGCTCTTCTCTTACATAGAAATGTTATAATAGTCCCCTTTTCATTTTTACTGAAATGTAAGGAAAAAACATTTACTGTGAGTGTGACAAAACATTGGGACAGGTTATCCAGAGAACCTGTAGAGTCTCCATCCTTGGAGACACCCAAAACCTCACTGAACACAGCCCTAAGCAATGTTTCAAGCTCTGAGCAGGGGCTGAACTAGATGACTTCCAGAGGTGTCTTCTAACTCCAACTACCTTATGATTCTGTGAATTCTACAAGATATATGTACAATGGACAAAATAAATGCTTTAGTTTGTTTCCTGAGGGCTGGAATCTTCCCCTCTGAATTGAGCCTTCAACAGCAACAAGCAAAGACCTGACTGAGGATACAGCCACAGCACAGCATCATCTAGACATAGTTCAGCTAGGATGGGTATTGCTGTGTTCTAACTATAACAGTGCAGAACCACTTGTTACACCTCCAGACCATCTTCTGTGTGACTGTGGTATGAGAAGGGCTGGGACAGTGGAAAAGCATTATCCTGCAGCCATGGATTAGCTATCCACAGCTATGGATTGACACAGAACCTTGGCTAACACCTGTGTGTGTGAGTTACATGGTACCCAGAGCTGGATTATTCTCTAGGTGACCTTACATGTTTGCATAATACACTTCTCCTTGTAAGAGGAACTCTGTTGTCTGTGTCAGGATTTAGTAATTCAGCAGTTTTGGAAAGGTCAGATCTGGAATTAAGCCTATTAATAAAAATGTAGGCAATGCATTGCAGGCTAAGTGGTATTTTCAATTTAGCATCAACCTGAGGGCACATGCCTCATCCTTTTAGCTGGCTAAATTTATCATTAATAGAAACACTGAAGTAAACGATGTCACTGCTGGCAGTGTACTGATCTACCATTAGGATCAGATGATGTGCACAATTCCTGAACTGCACAGAGGAAGGGCAGTCAGTTTAACATGGACATGTAAATAAATGCAATGGGGTGACTTTTGAGATTAAAAGAATGGAGAGTGTTAGCTTTGCCTTAGGCAGAAAGTGGTTCCAGCTGAATGTTTTTTGAGACTTCTCTTAATAATTCTAATGCCATGATGTAAAGTTTAATGTTACACACGTAAGCATTATTTTTCTTGTTTTCAGATATTTTCATAAGACCATTTGCTGCCTAAGTCCAGCAACAGAAGTATTAACTTACAAAAAACCTGGGGAAACAGTCTGTAACACCAGAACACATAAAAGAGTGGAAATGGTTTCCTTCCACAAGTGGAAAATCAAGATATAAAGGGCTAGATTTGCTCTTTTTAAGCAGAGAACAGTAGAGGGTTACTCTGTAGGCAACAGAGAGAGGCAAGTACATCCCAAAATCAGATCTTAGTTGGATCCAGCTTCCTCTTGAATTCCCTCTGTTTCTCACTGTTGCCTACAGGGATGACACAGAATATAAATTTTGCCATCATGTCCTCAGGAAAATGTTAAAATGAGGTGTAGGTGAATTCCCACCTAATAACTTGTCACAGCTTGGGATAGCTGAGTAATTAAAAAAGGTTTTCCAGAATCCTGGTTAACACTTCATCCAGAAAAGAGACTGCTTGACCCTGAAACAAACAAAAAACTTCTCTGCAGCAAATCACATCTCATGCTTGTCAGTCACTTCAGATGGTATAATCACCATTTTCCCCTGAAATGTGTAATATAACAGTCAACAACAGTCTTTAGTACTAAGATGTAGGCATCCACTGCAGTCAAAAATAATATTTTGCTTTTGAAATCCACTCTGTAGCATATAATCAGAAACTAGACCTTCATACTATACTGATAGTGAGGTATTTTATGGGGAAAAGCCATCTCTTGGCTGGAAATCTTTAGGTATTTCTTCTCATCCTGATAGAGAAAAAAAAAATTGTCAAAGTATCAATGATATTTGCAAAAATAAAGATTTTTTGCAGTTATAATGACAAGCCTTTTAAAATGCATTATTTGGAGTTCCCCAAGATCTCCCTAAGGGCATTTTGCCTAGATTGACATCGTGTCTCTGGAAAATTTTAAAGGAAATGAAGCTTCACAGTTCTCAACAGGAGAATGTTTCAGTTGAACAACTGCAAGCAAATTCACAGTCTAGGAGTTTCAGTAGAAACACCAGCGATAATTATACAGAAAGTCCTGTCTCTTCAAAGAGGTTTTACAGTTTAAAGTACACCAGTTTATCAGTACAAAAAACATGTTCCCCAAGATTGTGTATAAAGGTAGATGTCTACATTTTAAAATTTTTTTTCTTTCTAGACTTAAAGCTGGACTGGCAAATCCTCATGTGATGGAAAGTTTCCCATATTTCGAGTTAATATTCAGTCCCTCCTATTATTTGTAAATATAGGTATGAACTCATACCTAGTGCACAGAAGAACTGAATTTATTTTTATACTTTAATCTGAATTATGCTGAACCTTAGCCACAAACCTTCATCTTCACCCACTCCTCATCTGCTAATGAACATGAAGCCACTACTGACACTGTCAAACATGGTTGGAGCACAGGGATAACACTCAAAACTGAGCAGGCAGTGGGACTGGAGAGGAAATAACGATGACAATAGAGGACTTGACCAGGATGCTGAGTCATTCCTTGGAGTAAGTACCGTGAACTTCAGCTTTACCTTGGGCACTAAGACAATTTTTTTTTCCCTAAATAGAAGAGGAGGGGAGGGGAGGAAGACAGGAAGGTGGGTGGGCAGGCAAGGCAGGCAAGGCAGGCAGGCAGGCAGGCAGGCAGGCAGGCAGGCAGGCAGGCAGGCAGGAAGGAAGGAAGGAAGGAAGGAAGGAAGGAAGGAAGGAAGGAAGGAAGGTGTAATGAGCAGTACTGAAATTTAAGATGATGCAGGGGTCAGGATTATTTCTAGTTCTTAATCAATGACTTTATATAATGGGAATAGGCACAAATGGGAGTTGTCCTGATTCAGAATATGTCTGGACAGAACCAGGCAGTTGTAACCCACTCTTTCTGAAGTCCATTTAAAATTCATTCAGGCAAAGAGTAATTAATTTTGTTAAGAGATTTCTACCCAAATGAGTCAACATTCATGGTAACAAAAGACTTTCTATTTCTATTTGCATCAGGGCTATGCACCAGAATTAAGACTATGGAGAAACTGCTATTCTTTTCCCAAGTACAGCATTTAGCAGAAACCAGAAAATGAGAAAACTCAGTTGTTAAGACACTAGCCCTATATACTTGGATATGTGAGCTGAACAATATGCCAGACTATTCCCATGCCAGAATGTCCTATTTTATTTATCTGCTGGAAGATAGATGGCAAGTATTAGTGGGATCTCATACTTACTGGCTTTTCCCCAACCTTTATGTTTGTACAGGGCGTAGTCAGCTTTCTGGACAAACCTTACTCCATCATAGAAGTTGTACCCACATAAAACACCTCAGAGATAGTATTTTGCTCCAAGCATGATGTAATGAAGCCATTGTTTAATTAGATTTTTTTGTCCTGTGTTTATTTTTCTAATGACAATGTACATAGATGAGCATTCAGAGCTGGACTGTGAAAAAACTTCATTTCCTAAATAATACTTAACAAAGTCTCCCATGCAATTGCAGCCAGGGTATTACTCACCAGAGTACATTGTCCATTTTCCAGGAAGAGTTTGATTAAGACAGATTTATTACTAGGTCCCAATAATGCCTGCAAGAGTAAGAACTGAATGTTAATGACTGCCAGTCAGTTTGAATTAACCTGTCTTGGAGGAACTTGAGTCAGCTAGGATCTCAATTTATAATTTGACTTAATGGCAGTGGATTTGGCTTTAAAATCGTCCAATATGCTGGTACTTGAATATTGCAGGAACAGAGATCTAAAGAAATCTGATTTGATCACAGTAATATTAGTACCTTAAGAAAGTATATGTAAGAAACTGCTTTGACACCACAGATTTAAGGAAGGATTTAAAAACATGAGCAGCTCTAGGGTATTCCTGGTCTTCCATGTCTGTTCCAGAGGGGTGCGTGCCTCCCATGGGTTTTGCTAGTACTGTGTAAACAGCTAAAGACTGGTACCTACCTGCCTGAAAGCATGTGGATCAAGCCTTCTTTATTTGCTGTAACATTTATTTGCTTGAGAAAAAAATGTTAATTGGACAGCAGGAGTAAAGTGAAGAGCTGTTGTCCCGTGGTCTTCACAAGCATCTCATCTTTATGTCTCTGCTTTTCCCTTTTTGCTCACTGTTTCACTCACAGACATTGTGTCACATGAGGAGTCTGACACAAAACAAAATCTGTGAAATGCTCTATCAGAATGGAACATTCAAGTGAATGATAATCATCAATTATTTAAGGTAATGACAGCAAATTAGCAATTACTCAGTATATAAGCCTGCCTAAGCAGTGTTGCTAGGCAGAGCTCAGTCTTTCTCCATATACACTTAGAACGAGGGCACAAAACCCTCCCAACCCTCATCTTCCACTGCATTGTAACATCTTGCAGAAAATTAAACCAGCTCCAAAGCTCCTGGTAAGTTACCCAGTGTACCCCATGATGACAGCACACCTATCTCTCCTCATTCTAGTGCCTGCATCAAATGCAGAAAGTGAGCTGAAGCTGAAGAAGTAGGACATTGTCTAATACACAGTTGTAGTTGTTGAAGTTTTTCTATTCCAGTCTCTTGATCCCCTTTTTGCCACTCCTAACCACAGCAGCAGGATTGTTATAAAAAGGGGACCTGTAATTTCTACACTGTCTACTCTGTTGGTTTTCTGAAAGCCAGATTTGGGATAACACTGATAGGAGCCTCATGTAGGTGAAGCACATCAGGATTCACTCTGTTCTCAAAACAGAACTAAGCTGACTGTATACACCCATATTCCAAGTGCCTCAATCTATGTGAAATGGTCAAATACTCTCTACAACATGAACTCACTTTGCCTGTCGTTAACAACTGCCTGATACATTAGTTGGCACAGTTTGTGAAAGTGAAGGAATGTCTCTGTAACCACAGCTATAGACCAAGATCCATAGTTTTCTAAGAGAAATTGGCTTAAAACCCACACTTCAATATCAGAAAAGAAGTGATCCAACCTGACATGCCATCTGCTAAGTGCCTTGTTACCAAATATCAGCTGGGAAAAAAAATTTGCAATGGGTTTATGTATAAATAGAAGATGTCAGTTTGGAAGCTTGTCAAACCAGCAGTTTTCAGAGGAACTATTTGTAGAAGAAAGATGTCAGCTTCCAATTTTATTTTTGTTCTTCTGTTGAAGATGAATCTTAGAATTGATGTTAGTAATTTTTTATTTTTGTAATTAGAGAGCAATCAGATTCTTTTTATGATAGTGTTTTTTCCTCCTTAGTAGAAGTTTTGTAGTAATTGACCTATTTTTAATACAATTTTCACAGCTGAAGTGAGACAACTCTATACAGAATAAGTTTGAATTGACTTATTTTCATACGCTTTACACAGATGAACAGAGTTGTCCTATAAAAAATAAAACCCTACTGTTAGTATTCTTCCTCTTTCTAGTGCTCATTTACTCATATAAATCCCACTGGCAATAAGGCAATCACATCACAGATGGTAGAGTTCAAACAAATTAGATTCCACTGTTTCTTCCCAAATAGTTTCACTGCACAAACTTCTCCAAAGCACGTATGTGCTGAGCCCTCATCTTGCCACTCAATTGCTTGCATAACATGACCAAAGTGCTCTCTTTTGTCTGCACTTCATTTTATCATCTGTGCCTCCTCACTGGCTCCTTCACTTGCCTTGGTTGGCCCCTTACAGCCATCTACCCTTCCCTAGTTATCACCTTCAAAATGCAAGTGAAGGACAAACAGGAGGTACTCAACAACTCTCAGAGTGCTTTTCCCATATTTTGCATCTCCTCTTTTCAATTTCACTTTCCTATCCCACCTCTCCTCTGTGCATGTATATGCACATGCCTCCTATATCCCATACCCCTCAGAACATACACTGTGAATCCTTGCATGTCCATATAATGCTTTTTACAGGGAGACTTCAGTTTTGGTTACACCAAGAGTTCTGCTGTGCGCTGGACTACAAATAATTCATATCTCCATTAATACAGCAAATTCCCCTGCAGATTTTGCATAGACAGATTTATCCTTATTTCAGCCACTCAGATAAGCTTGACTGCTGCTGTAAATAAAAGGAGTCTTGCCTTGCCATGAAGGAGAGCTAAGACAGCCTCTCTAAATACAGAAGAGACGCTGATAAAGCTTGAGGAGCTGGATAGCCACTACAACATCAAATCAAATTCTGGACTACTGCAAAGCCAGAAAGGTCCTGACATGATGTTCCTTTGATGAAATTGCCCGAATACACATTGATGGAACAAAAGTGACTGAATCACTATTATTAATTGTCTACATCTCTGGTTTGGGTAACCTCAAGTTCTGGATCACTTCCATGCAATTTCAGCCACAGCAGATGCCTAGTCCTCTGTGAGATGGGCGTGGTCCAAGGTGAATGTGTCTTTGGACAGTCTGCCTGTAGTGTTTGTGATTTAAATTCATAGGACACATGTCCTCTGAGTAAAAGGGGCACCTCTAGCTATATTTATGAAACTTGAAGACAGAACAACACCAGACCTGTGTATTTCAGCTGAATGGGAAAAGAGATTGACAGAGGACAGAAAAAAATATTCAAGAGCTCTAATATCAGCTCAGGCATCACAGAGTGAAAGTATGAAAGTCTGAAACCAGTATTTGATCATAGTCTTAAACAAATCTTAAATATTCAGCATATCCCTACACAAGTTTTAAACTTAGTAGATACAGAAATTCTTCCTTGCAAATACCAGGTTTCCTGTTTAAGGACAGCATCAAGTATTTGTTACGTTAAAACCTAAGAGAAGTTTTATGTGACTACACCTTACAAATTGTTTTCTGCTTTCCAGGTGATTGGACTGCTGCTTCCTGCTTTCTGTGAGTGTACATTATCTTCATTAATTAAAATTTACATTTAACTTCCCTTTTTAAAAGAAGAGCGCTTCTCTTACTGACAGGAACAGCTTTCAGGGCCCACTTCTAGAACCTATTTGCTGCTAAAGGTATTGAGTTATGTATTGCAATCATAAAAAACATAATCAAATCTCCTTTCATTTACACAGAAATCTTGGCATGGAAACCCAGAGAAGGTAAATATCTGTCTCCAAGGTTTGGATATGGAAACTAAGCTCTGTCTACAGAGAGCTTTTTTACAGAGAGGTTTTTAACTTCAAGAAGCTCTCCTATCTACTGTTCTCCATCTGGGAGGTATTTGCTGTGCTGTATATAACTACACATGGAGGCAATCCTGAAATACAAAAGGGTACAAAAAGATGGAAAGTTTGGGATGTTGTTATAACATGCCAAAATAGTGAACATAGAGAAGAAAAAACTTGCCTGCTGTGGTAGTTGAAGAACTTTATTAAGGTAAAGTTTTGCAGGAAAAAATGTGAAAGAGATGGACATAAATAAAAAATGAAAACAGGCAGAAACAGGAAAAAAAATGGAAGTGGATAATTTATTTACAAACACATATTTTAAAAGGAAGTTACTGAATAGACCAAGTGCCACATTTCTACTGTGTCCTAGACATATCTTTGCTACTGGTTTTGTCCTGTTTGAAGTGAATTTATCTCTGTGTTTCTTTAGGGGGTTTTTTGGTTTGGTTTTTTTTCCTAAGTTTACTTCTTGACTACTACTTATAGTTACCTGCAATTACTTCTAGTTGCTTTTTACTCGTTTCACTTTGGAATAGCAAAGCCTCATAGAAGCCAACAGTGAATATACTTTTTTGGGATGTACAGCCAGGTGTGTTAAAAGTGGGAAGAAGATAGTCCCAAATGTCTAATAATAATATCTAAATTGCATAATTTAAAGAATAAATTATATAATACGCAATATATAAAATACTCCAGGCAAGCTTTTATTTAACTCAACTGAGGCATTAAATTTTCAGGTGGACAAGAAAAAACAGAACTGATGTAAGATGGGGTCATGGTATCTTGAGAAACTCTAGAGTTACCAAAGACTTCTGGAACCTAGTCAAGGAGTAGGGAAAATTCATGTGATAGGTTTGGAGCTTTCATTTTTTTTAAAACTAATGACAGCTGGAAATACTGGAGACAGAGCACTGAACTTTAGTATGTGACAAAGCATCATTTCTTTGAAATGCTGGATCATACGGAGGCAGCATCCATTTAAATCAAAATATTTTAAACAGTCAAGCTCCATTCAGAGGTGAATTGAACAAAAGCATCAAAGGCTTTTAAGGAAATATTTCAGCAATATCCCTTTGAGTGCCAGGATTCTGGGTCTGAGCAGGAGCATCACATTTGGAAAGAGTAGATGCAAATTCATTTTCCCTCATGTTACAGTAGATCGGAGACATGAAAAATTAGCATTCCAGATGGACAAAAACCATCAAGAAACCAGTAGCACAACCATAAGCTTTCCAAAACCACATAACTAGAAAATAAGAAATACTGTTACTCTACAAACTGCCTATCAGCTAAAATGTATAGGTTTAGGAAAAAAAAACACTGAAAACAGGTTTTCTGGTATCCAAAAAGGCTTCCTACAACAATTCTGAAAAACATCTTTGGCCAATGCTGATTTTACATGCACAGGAAATGGAACAGTTGGATTTATTACTGAAAGTGAGTTAGATGAAAATAGAAACAGAAATAGAAGTACTACTGTTACAAGCTCTCTGTCTATTTGACATGTACTCGTATAAAGGAAAGGGTAATACTTAATTTGTGTTGCTTCCCGAATGTATAAAATTGAAAAAATGTATCTTTGGGCAAAAAGAAAGGTTTGCAGGGATAAAAAATACTGAAATATATTAGGAAGATAAGAAACACTAACTAAAGTAGAGAGGCAAATGACGCAGAGAAGACAGATGAATCCAAAAACTTATTCTGTTCTGTATTTTGAAAGCACTGTGATCTACACTTACCACTTGAGCATTACAAAGTATTTTCCAGTCCATAAGAACTCAGCAGGTTATTACACCATAAACAAAAGAAGGAAAATTCTTTAGCAAACCCAAATAGCTCGCACCAGAAGCAAAAATTTAGCTCAGAGCATTTTGGGCAGCTGCCGTTTATTTTCAGTACACCTGGTACTGTCTGGAATAATGGAGAAACAAAAACATCCTAATATGCAGAAAGTGAGAAGGGATAACCCAAGTAACAGAGACCCCTTCTATAACCACCAACAAATTAATAGAAAACCTGACTGAGCATTCATTTATCTTAGAGAGAGGGAATAGAGCTATAAGTATTGCCTCTCAACAATGTCTCTTGAAAAATAAATCATGCCACGTAAGCCTGATTACATCCTTCAGAACACTACAAGTTCAACTGATAAAGGAGACAGTAGAGATATAATGTGCTTAGATTTCTACAAGACATTTGTCTTAGCACTGAACAACCTGGTGAAAATATTAAAACATTACCATATTAATAAATTCCAGTTTAAATAGATTAGACAACAACCCAATCTCAAAAAGTAGCTGTTAATGCGAAATCATTAAAAGAAGAGATTAGTTGTCCTTTGTTATGAGATAGGGATGACACATTCATTGAGCCAGTAAAAATATCTTCTAGTAAATTCAATAAGAATTGGCAAATTCGTAAATCACTATTGCAGAGCAGGCAAAAAGAGGGATCTTGATTACTACTTTTTTAAACTTTCTTTTTGAAGTGTCACAATGTGACTCAAGGAGCAAGGGCTGCAGTGGGGATATACAGACTAGGGCCTGTGGAGCCTCAAAAGCATTTAGGTGTTGCAGGTGGGTGATCATGGGACAAAAAGAATGGCTGGGAAAGACAAGTTAATTGTTCATATGTCACTGGTAAAACCCAGACAAGGATGCTACTGCATAGTTTTGTTTTTTACATTTTATAAGGAATAGTGAAATGCAGATGAACAGGCTGATGGAAATCAATGTCTCGTGGATAAATGCTTCCAAAAAAAAGAAGTAAGCTAGCTGATATAATATCAGATGAAAATCGGGTAGGAAATCAGGTGTGAATATCTAGCAATGAACATTTAGCCAGGGACTGTGCTCTTAGCTGATGGTAGAATCCCAGACTTTTTCTCCAGATGAAGAAGAAATGTCTGCCTTCAGGGTTCTGTGTAGCAAAAAGTAAAATAAAACAAGGATTTGTAGCTCAACACAGGCAAAACTAGAGACATTAAGCTATAGAAGAGATCCCCACTTTTCAGGTCTACGTCTATGCTGCATGAATGTCATGAGAAGTTTCCTAATCCTTATGTTGGCAGATTTTAAAAAGATACATCTTTCTCAAGACAACTCCAAACACTAATACAGGCTGGGTGGAGAATTGATTGAGAGCAGCCCTGAGGAGAAGGACTGGGGTGTGTTGGCTGGGGAGAAGATCAACATGACCCATCAATGTGCACTTGCAGCCCAGAAAGCCAAATGTATCCTGGGCTGCACCAGAAGAAGCCTGGGCAGCACATTAGGGGAGGGGGTTCTACTCTTCCACACTCTGGTGAGACCCCACCCGGAGTAGTGTGTCCAGGCCTGGGGTCCTCAACACAAGAAAGATGTGGATCTGTCAGAACAGGTCAAGAGAAGACTACAAAGATGCTCAAAGGGCTGCTGAACCTCTCCTATAGAGACAGGCTGAGAGAACCAAGACTGTTCAGCCTGGGGACACCCTGTAGGACATTCAAGGAGCTACAAGAGAGCTGGAGAGGGACTTTTGACAAGGGCATGAAGTGACAGGACAAGCAGGAATGACTTTAAACTGAGGCAGGATGGGTTTAGGTTAGATATTAGGAAGAAATTCTTTACTGTGAGGGTGGTGAGGAACTGGAATAGGTTGCCCAGAGAAGTTTTGGATGCATCATTCCTGAAAGTGTTCAAAGCCAGTTTGGATGGGGCTTTGAGCAACCTGGTCTAGTGGGTGGCATCTCTGCCCCTGGCAGGAGGGTTGGAATAAGATGATCTTCAAGGTCCCCTCCAACCCAAACCATACTGCAACTCTATGATCTTAAAAATACCATAGAGGGGGAAAGAAAAATTCCCTTCATCTATTTATGTTCTGAACTGGCCAGATCAGAGCCAGTAATGCTCTGCAAGCTGAGCAATTATACCTTGGCCATGTCTCATATTTTCATATTCCCAGCAAAAAAGAATAGTAAAAATGTGACTGAAACAAATGTTACTTAAGAGAGAGTCGAGATTTTTTTCCTCCACTCATTTTAGCTGTGTTTTGGCACCAAGGAAGAAGTCAAAAAAGCTGTTGGTGTCCTCTTATCTTAACATTTCCATCCCAGCCGTAGGCAGCCTGCAATGAAATCACATTTGCTGGTGTGTCATAATGTTATGTGTCATAATGTTACAGCAAATGCTTTCATTCAGCTGGGATATTCCATTGCCCTCCAACCAACAGCCAGGAAGTGCCCTATAGGATAATTGACAGGCTACTGTGAATTACACAGCTATAAATAGCACATCATGGGTGCCTGGTGAAAGGATGATAAAACACAAGTGCAAGTTGAGTTTTATGAGGTAATTTGCACCACAGAGAAGTATTTATCGCTGTACTCACAGTTTTTCTATTTTTCCTTCCCCAATACATATAGAACAGGGAACAGCCAGCTATAAAGAATTGTGAAATATGATCTTTAAGAAGTCCACTCTCTCTTTCATTTCTGTATTCTTTCTGTTCCTGCTCCTTTGCTAAAGATCCTGTACCACCATTCATATCTGATCAATTTTCTTCCCTTCTCTTCCTCCAAACTGCTTTCCCATTAACAAACCTCCCCTATTCTTCAGATCACCACAAAAGAGAGAGGACAGGCAAGCATGTCTCATTACACACCTATGGCTTCTGCTTTAAGGAACATAGAGACATAGCACTCAAAATTCTCCCTTAGTGCAGAAATAAATCCCTCATTTTCTACTCCGAACATTGAAGAGACAACTTGAAGGATCATATGGTTGATTAGAGAAGAAATATCTCCCTCCAAACAATTCATAAAAGATTTGTGAAAATTTAAAAATTAAATGCAACCTTCAAGAAGGCTAAAGACAAACACTAGTAGACGTGACTGTTATTTCTGCATGGATTGTGTGCTCTTATCCAGCACATGAAGCAGAGATTATTACTTATGCAACTGAGTGTTAACTCAAATATGTCTGTGTTCCTGTATTCCTACATACTCTGCAGAAGCACACAAGTGCAGTCGAAGGAATCTGAAGATCTGCACAATTGAAACATCTCTCCAAAATATTATCTCCTGTCTTTGCTACATTAATGTTGATTAAATAAATGGTTTGGAGTTCTGATCATAGAAGTTTTTCAAAACCATCAATAAATAATTACCATTAAAAATCTCTCAGCTTTTATTGAATAACAGAAGCAGACAAAGGTGCTTGAAATGTAAATCATTAAGCATAGTTCTTAAACCAGCACCACTTCTCCCCTCTGACCCAACAGTAGTCAAACAGCTTTTTAGGGAAAAATAAGGCAAAAGTTAGTTAAGACAGGCTGCAGCCTTCATGTTTACTTGAGGTCAGTCATCCTAATTTCCCAAAAGCAAAATATGAAACAGCCGCAGGGAAGAAAAAAAGAAAGAAAGAGAGGATGTAATATTTTGTCTCCATGTTACTGCACTGCAGAGAACAATCACACCACACTATCTTCAATGGCATAAACACAATCTCATATTTTAGTGATTATTCCAGTTCAACATTGACCAACAGGTTATGTCTGATTATCTTAGAGAAGTATCGAATCTGTACCTGATTGTGAATGTCACTGCACATTGCTTGCTTTTAAACAGTTTCCTACAAAACACAGTTAGTAATTAGCAAGAAAAAGAAAATAAGAAATAAAGGGAAGAGAGAGAAAGGCAAATAAGAACAAATAAGAAAAGAAGAAACAAGAACACAAGTTTCACATTGCAAATGAGGATCATGGTCTGTCTCAGGCTTGGGAGATGTTGTAGGAACCAGATCGTTCTCCCTTATTCCATCCAGTGAGAATATCTCCCAGAATTACAAAAGTGTGATGATACCACAAAACATCTTGTTGTCTCAGAGAGTAAAGATAAAGGGTCTTTCCATTACTATTTCATTCACATGATCTCAATGTCACATTGTCATACAGAAAAACAGATGGATGTTCTAATTCTTTTTTTTACTACTTTCAGCTGATCAGTTTTTGTTCATTCAACTCTGATCATGATCACCAGATGATCCCAACATTGTTCTCAGGTGGTATAAACAAACATTTTTGCTGAGGTGCCTTAAATGTCTCCATGCATAGGGCTAAACAATGGCAAACCTGCCCACTCTGTACCTTCTTTAATAGCAAAAGAATAAATTACCAAGACTCAGCTGATGCAAGGGAATTTATTAGACTACTGTGACTCAACTGTTTATGTGAGTCAATCAGATAAATCCCCTAATTCATAATTTGCAAGATGCGAAAGTTGCAGTTTACCTCTTCTTCACTTATTGCTTTATCTTATCAATTTAATTGGAGGTTGATTTCATGTCAGGGCAAAGACTTTCTCATCCTCTACATTCTTACATTGAACCTTCCACAAATGCATTTTTGATCTCACTCACAGATTTAATTCACTAAGTGTCTACTTATCCAGACACTTCTATGGTCTTTGTTATTCTAAAAACTGTGAGCATACAAAAGAAATGGAAAAAAAAGTTTACTCAGAATGTATGAATGAAATCTGTGATATGAAATTATAAAGTGATTCACATTTTCATTATCAGTCATAGCCAGCCAGATTTCCTGCCAGAAACTCATCACTTTGCAGAGTATTTTCAGCATTTGTTCTGAACACTTACTCCATGGAGTCTTGGTCCAGAGTAAAGGTTTTCATCATGCTACATGTCAGTCAAGTGCTCTCTATATTCCTTTAACTCTTTCTCAAAATTTTACCTCTGCTATTTAGCTTTTTCTTCCTCTTCAGTCCCCTGTGTAACACAGACTCTGATTTAGGCTGAGATTCGAGGAAGGAAAGCAGATCTTATTCTTTGACTCCATCACAGTCCTGAACAGGATCTAAGGTATGTTTAAGGCTGTTATTAAGCCAAATTTTCCTTTCCTGACCTGATCCTCTACAAAGCTCTTAGTTTTTTACTGATGATAAAAAATGCAGTAAATGGGAGCTGATTTTGAATGAAGGAACCCTACACAAATGAAGACTCCTTTTCTCACAGCCACATAGGCTTTTCTATATATTAAAAAGCAGTAAAGTCCAGAGATAACACTACAGGCATGCAAAGAAAATAGAGATGAATAAAGCAGAGTTTAAAGGAAATGACATTACATGCAAATAACAAAATCTATAAGTGATGCTCTGAAGAGAGAAACTCTCTAAAACTGTGTCAAAAGAAGAAAAGAGGCCAAGCTTTGACTATTTTTATGTAGTGTCAATTTGCAGCTCATCAGCAGGACAGTGCAAGGGAGGATTATGCAACTCCTTCAGGATGGTTATCCTGTGAGGAATGTAATTAGAAGGGCTCTGCTCTCAAAGCATGTCAGTCTTGAGAGGTTTTCTCAAATGGAGATAGCTACTACTCATCCTAAAAATGGGTCAGGGTCAGGACATAAAAAGAAAGGGAAAGGGAAAGAGTAACACCGTGAAAGTGTTCGTGTAGCACACTTTTTATCCCTCCCTTTTACCCATGAGGATGGCAAGGGCAGTCAGACAAAAGGCATCCCTCCTCTCACCATCGAGCACCAAGGAAGGGAAAATAGTCTACAGTGAAGACAGTGGTTGTGTCATGACTTTGCTGACAGCAGTGGGATCAAAAGAGCAGAAATTCATAGTAATAGCTGTAAAAAGACCAAAGAAATGGGAGGACAGCAGTGTTCTTTTTAAAGAGAGAGGGGTTTGTGCACTGTAGATCTGCATATTCTATAGCTGTGGATTGTTGAAACAGCTAAGGTTGTGTTTGCATTCTCATGGTAATTGTTTCAGTAACAAACTGTTCTCTGATGAGTAAATAACTACTCTGAAACCAGGAGGCAGTGTGCACATGCTTCCTGCAGCATTCAGGTACCAGAGCACCTGCCAAAGTGCTCTCATTCTTCTCAAGACAGTCCAAGGGCTAATGCCAGTAGGTGCAGATCCTGTGGTGCATCTATCTTCTCAAATGTTAGACTGAGATGACAAGTCACCTAGTTCAACCACAGGTATGTGAGGTTTTGTTCAATTTTCAGTCACAGAATATAAAACTAAATAAAAAAAGGAAGTTTTTTCAGTCCTGTTATTCAAATGTGGATACATTTTCAAGCTGAAGGATTTAAGGCCATTATTCTGTTCCATGGGCAGTTGTTTTTGATCACAGAAATAAAAGATGTAATCTAATCAAGTTATTTATTCCTGTAAACAGACCACAGAATGGTAACTGCCCCTACTGATTCATGAAGGTGCTCAGTATACAGACTTAATGTGCCTGAACAGGAGCTCAATAGATGCTCAATAGATGGTCCTGCTACCAATCTGTAAACTGTGCAGGATTCCAGCAACATGTTCCAACAACAGACTTCTGTGTGCTTTACTGGCTCAATAATATAAGGCATCCTCTTTGGAAGAGGGAAATCAGAAGGAATCTGATCATCTGTGCACTGACTTGCATATGCTGCTGTAATGATAATTTTTCAACCATGTTTTAGTGATGAGGCAGCTCCTCAAAGAATGGGAACAGAAGTATGGCCAATGTCACAGCAGCATGTTTTTTATCTCAGAGAAGTGACTCCAGTACTTATTTTCATCAGTGAAACCAAGCAGGCTAACCAGACTCCTTTCCTCTTCACTACCCAGTGTGCATAAGCAACATCTCTTATCTCACACACTCTGCATAGGGCTACTCAAGTAGTTCAGAGACAGATGCTACATGGAAAGCAGACAGCACCATCAGCCTTTCCCTCTAGAGGCATCTTTCCTATTGTGAAAACATGAGCTGTTTAGCACTACAGAAAAAGCAGAGTTAGGGACTAATGTTCATTTTCCCATCTAAGTACCAGTGCAGATGACAAAATTAATCACAAAGGCTATTTATATTGACCTGACCCTGGCTAGGTCCATTCTCAGATCATCTAGAATTGATAAATCTATGCCTTATCAGGGTATTAGGGTGTTGTGGTTCAAGACACTGGTTCAGACACTTGGTGTCCAGAGTCACCAGATCCTTTCTGACTGCTGTCAGTGGACAGAACAAATCATAAGTCTACTGCTGACAACTGCTACCACCAGGCTGAATATCTCCCAAATGGCATAATCACAAACCAGTCCTTTAACACATAGTGGCCTCAGACCAAAGATAACAGCCAAAACTTCCTGGGGGTCTGAAAGTCTCTGAAGTTAATAAATTCCAGTGGGTTTTGTACAGCTAAGAAATAATCAGTTATTTTTTTAAAGCAGAACAGGGAAGGCCCTGAGGAATTTACTAACTTAAAATTGGAAACACACACACCTACAGCCTGTTTCAGATCCAAAGCAATGCACTAATGAAGATCCTGAAACTCAGAGTCCCCCTCAGAATTTAATTTTAGCATCTTAGCTACTGTCTTATCTCAAAAATAAACACCCTAAGAAAAGAAAATCAAACACCACCCACTCCCTTTACTACATCTATGTCAGAACTCCCACTTATCTCTTTTCCCCTTGGCTCCAAGCTTTTCCATTTCCTGATTAAAGTCAGAGGAAAGGGATTTTCCCGGTATCTCCTGCATATTGAATCTTAAAGATGTGAAATGTCTAGAAACAAGCAGCAGCACAAAGCCTTAAGCCTTAAGTTGGTTACAGAACCTAAACTGAACACCTTCAGCTCATCTCAGTGCCAAGGACAGGATGTGACATCTAGTTCACCTGTTTGGTTCAGGTGGTTTGCATGTATATTTGTATTGCTATGTCAACTATTCCTCCTAAATATGTATTGTATTTGTGTTAAGGGAGGGATGAAGGAAGGTTTGAAAGGGTCCAAAAGAAGATCTTTATCCATTTGATGCAGGTTCCTGGCTCTGACAGCACTGATGAGTAGGTGGTCTGGATTGCTCATTGCCCCTCTGAATATATATGACATCATAGATGCCTGATTTCATTTTAGATGCCATGTGAGGTCACCTAAAAAAAATATCATCTACACCTATAGAAAATTCCAAGCCAATTTCCTCCTAACAAAACATAACATTACTCACACACAAGAAACGTGATGGAGGATGAATGAGGGAACAAACCTCACAAGGCAGATGTTGGACTCAGTGAGCTGGAGGAAATCACTCAGACATCAACACTGCTGAGGGTTGGACAAGGGCTGAACAGCTGCTCTGGAAGAGCTTTAGTGTTGAAACAAAATATGTTCCACTGCAATCCAGTGTTCTCTTGTTGCATTCATCCATGGAGTAATTTAGTTTTTTCTTGTAGCCCAGCTGAAGGGGATTCTCTCTGCCTCTTGATATAGAGGGATTTGACGGTAACATCTGATGGAGTCCTCTCAAATGGATCCTTTCAGACTGTGTGGTGTGGGCTGGAGAAAGGAAGAGAAAGGCAGAAGATCGATCTATCTACACATGGATGTATAGAAAGATCCATATGTAAGAGACACATCTGTTAGGTATTAAAAATTTCAGAGGTATTCTGGGCTTCTTTCCTTCTAGAATGAAAAAATATGTATTAATAATGAAATAGTGTATACCTAAGCCATATTCCCCCACAAACACATTTACTTGGCTGTGGCTTTAAATTTTAAATATTAAAGTGAAAGACTTGAGACCTATTTTTCAGCTTAAATGAATTATCTTAAATTTGCCTCTGTTTTAGTTGGGAAACTGTCTATCTCTATTTTTGCTTCTTGGAGTACAACTTTCTCTTCATAGCTGCAAAAATAAGGCCATAGGAATACAGCCACAGCAACATGAGGCAAGGCCAAACTACATCTACAACAATCCAGCGTTTCTCGTAATGCTCAATAGCAGATGCTTATAGTGAACATGTGAAATAGCAGAGGCAGAATAGTTGATCCTGCACTTCTAGCTTCCAGATGTCTGATTTTCTTAGGCATTTTCTGAGTTCATAAAAAAACCTCCTGTTACCACATTTAATAGTTTTTAGTGGCTCTCTCTCCTTGTTAGATTTTTCTCCTGACCCAATCATTTTTAACCCATGTAAGGCCATTTTTTGACATACCACTTGTTGTCCAACAATAAGACCCATGATTTTATTAGGCATTAGATGAAAAAATACTCACTATGACTTTATTAGATTTTCCTTAATTCTTCTGAAATAAAAATGAGAGATTTTTTAATTCAACTTTTTCATAGCAGCCATTATTGTAGATTCCTCTATCATATTTTTCTTTCAGCCATTTCTTCTTCAGGTTGACGCATTTTCACTATTTTCATTCTCCTTGCATAACATTTTTTTGTGTTTCTGGGCATCCTCATGCCCCATCTTTCTACTGTTTCTAGGTCTAAACAGCTCCTCTTCAAGATGGGCTCATTGGTATTCAGGATGTGGGCAAGGCATAGATTTATACAGTGGCATAATGATCAGTTCTGATTCTTTCTTCATTACTTTTCTAATGCATCCTAACATTTTATTTGCTTTTTTGACTGTTGCCAAGTATTAGGATGCGGTTTCTGGAGAACTGTAAATATCCAACTGCAAAGTTGTTGTAAAGCATTTTTGCACATACAGTCCTTGATCTAGTTTTGTTAAATTTTAACTCAGTTGATATTAGTAGGGCAATTTCGAGATATACTGGCATAACAGATAGGCCTCTGAAGATATACTATAAATGCTCCTGGGATGAAGAGTGTCATGTGAATGTGCTGCATTTAAACTAGGTGAAGGCAATTTTAAGAAAAAGAAATTTTGCTCTGACTCTGGAATCTGGTCTTGAAAGTATCCATGTATATAAGAAGGCAGGTGTTGCTACTGAAGGCTCCAATACTTCCTTGACCAAACATCTCACTGAAGAATCACTTTTATTACAAACTGTGAATAGATGAAAGAGGATACACCCCTGCCATGCTCAACACAGATGAGAAGAGAATCTTTGCTGCAAGGAATTTCTGATCTAAGTAATATAGAAAGAAACAGAAAGATGAGAACAGGAACAATGGCAACACAAACAAATCAATGCCATGGCGTTTTGTCAGGAGTTTTACAGGGAGAACAAAACCTGAGCAAGGAGACGACAGTGGAGGCAAGATGGAATGGAGGAGTACCCAAGACAGACTGAAGTGAAAGCTAGTGTGAGAAAGGGTCCTGGATTTCATTTCTCTGAAGGGGAAGAGAATGTTGGGAGGTATGAGCAGAGTATCTCTACAGTCTGCTCTGCCATGGAGCCAAGAAAGGGCTGCTGTAATCAGTAACCCTTAAAACAGTGGGGCCACTGAAGCTTAGAGAGGCAAAGAATGTATTTCCTGTATCCCCTGAGACTCTACTTGACCTCAAAAGGCAAATAAGTGACATCTCATCCAATACCACAGCCAACATACTTGATAAACAGAGACAAGAAGCTGCAGTGCTGAAGGGATTTATTGTTATTCCCCTTTGTTTCCTTATCCCTGGCAGAGATGCAAAGCGTGTTCACTGTTCCTGATCCTGCCTTCCCAGAGAGTGGGAGGAAAAGGATTACTCTGCGGCACTGAGCAACAACAGTTGTTGCTGCAGCAGGAGGAAACCATGGGTCACACCTTCCCAGTTGATTTTAAATTTTCTTCTGGTCCAGTTCTGCTTATTTTTTCCCCACAGCAAGGTTAGAGAAGGCTTTTAAAGGAAAACAGTTCATCAGATGAGCAGATTTTGAGAATGGAAGAGTATCTACACTTAATTTTCTGAATGCCTTCAAGTCACAATTCTGCCTGGTGTAGATCCAGAAGCTCCAGAAAAGGGATCTGGTCCACTGACAGTGCAGAATTCAAGGTCATAGAAGGAAGGGGGGATGCCATTGCTGTGTGGGCAGCAGGGTGCTGCTTTTCACTGCTCTGGGATGCTTTTAGCAGCTTGTGAATGGTGAGAAAGTTTCTCAGAATCTGATCCCAGTTCAGGTTGTACTACAGAAAAGCCATCTCCCACCTTCTTTGCAGCACAGTTCAGCGCCTCCTTGATTATCCATCAGATCAGTCATTTAGCAAATTTTGTGTCCTGCTGATCAGTTGCATCTGGTATCACAGCTCATTTGGTAAAAAAGAAACTGTGTTGTTGCAGCTGAGTCAAAGGCAGAACATCTGCTTCAACAAACCAAGCAAACAAGAGGCCAGAAACCTGGTGCACTCTCTATCTTCACTATCACTCCAGCCTTTCCCTCTTGCTGTTACCTAGAACATCTGAATATCCCTGTTATGTGGAAAGAGTGAATCAATGATTAACAAACTGGGGGAGACAGTTCAACTTGCTTTTCTCTCTTTCCAGAAGCTTCTTTCCAGAAGCTTTCTCCTGTGATAAAATAGAAAGGCACGTGATCCTGGAGAAATAGTGGGTCAGTTTTAGCTTCCCTCTCCCTATTCTATTCCCCAGGCTTTGGAATTTATACTTTGCTGGTACCTATATGCATATATTTGTTGCTTGGTGAATACAGAGCACAGGCACACCACAAGGCTACGTTGAATTCAGTTCACAACATCTTTATTTCCTTTTCTGCCTTCAATATTTGACTTTTCCTTCTTCTTCTAAACCTAATCCACTGACCTTGTGAAAGGAGATTTTTATTTCTCTCCCTCACCCAAGACTCCAATTTCTCTTCATCTTTTGTCTGTTTTACTATAGGTAATGACACAGGGCTAGGAAAGAAGGGAGAGGAATATGTAGCAATGATCACACTAATTCAGCATGGCCTTTTTTTCCCCATCAGCAAAAAGTTATTAGGAAACCATCTTGAGTTTTGTAACTTATTTGTTGCCATAAGGCTTAGCTATTCTTCAGACCTTTTCCTCGAAGGATCTGAAATTGCTCTACAAATGTCAATTAATTAAGCAGTCTCCATGCAGAAAGTTTCATAATACTAATTTTAAAATGAGAAAACTAGAGCAGTGAAAATGGTGTTGTTTATTGCCAGCTAATAGTAAGATTATTAATAAACCCTTGTTGTCTCACAGACCTTATGTGTTAATGGATTGCATCCATCTTCATTATTTAAAATGGGACTTCTTTCTTCTTCAGTACAATAGAAATATCTCCCTTTTCCTTGTAACAACTTCATGTAAGTGCAGTTCCCATCATGAATAGAAGGGAACATCTCTTAAACTTAAAAGGAATCCATACTTAGCCTTTC
The DNA here is from genome assembly GCA_013390005.1 of Calyptomena viridis. Taxonomy (NCBI): domain Eukaryota; kingdom Metazoa; phylum Chordata; class Aves; order Passeriformes; family Eurylaimidae; genus Calyptomena; species Calyptomena viridis. The sequence continues at coordinate 79,226 of WEIV01001315.1, read as the reverse complement.
TTCCCCTCTTTTCCAAGCCTTTTCTGATTACCAGGCAAGCCATACTCAGAAACATGTGGTATCGAAAATCAGAGCAGGGAAATTAGTGCATTAAAATCCTGAGTTTATGAAAAAAATTACCTTTTGCCAGTCCTAGTCACAGGACACCTGTGGTGTCAAGTGTCATTCTATGTGGTGGTGTCATTCTGTGCAAAGAAAATAAAAACTCATAAATAAAAATATTTGTGCAACATACTTGAAATAACTAGCAAGATTTTCCTTGGTGCAGGAAATACAAACCTGGATAATTCCCTCCTTGATAAGTGATTTAACCATCCTGGTCTCACACTTCTACCCTCTTTCTTTATGGTTCCACCTAATTCCCCTGTATGTAGGGAATCTTCTAAAATTGTAAAATATCCTGAGTTGGAAGGGACCCACAAGGATGGTTGAGTCCAACTGTTGGCCCAACACAAGAGAACCCCAAAATTCTCAAAGCTGAGCAGGTATGAAAGGAAACAGGACCTCAACAGGCTGGGTCTCCTATCTGGTCTATGACTCCAGCTGTCTTCTTTTTAATGAAAATGTTGGCATAAATGGAAGGATGGTATAACTGGTGCTGTCTTAAGGGAAGACGAGATGCAACCAGCTTTCTCACTCAGATCTAGGGGTGCAGAAGCACTTTACTATCTCCCCAAGTTCAAAGTGCTTTAATCTTTAATTAGCTTAATTTTAGACTAGTAAAAATGTTTTAACACATGTAGATACATTTAATTTTTCTGTGAAAAGAGAAGGAATGCCATCAGGAAGACAGAGCACATGTCCCTTCCTCATATTTTCAGCTATTTTGAGTGTCTTCCAGTTCTGCTCACTGCCTGTGGAGCACAGGTGGAACATGCAGCTTGGGCATACAGACTCTATCCACACATACAGGCACCTGAAGCCTTTTATGTGTCTAGATTAAAATTCCTTGGCTAGCTGTGCTGTCAATCTATCCTCTGAATTGCACTTGAGAGGAAGCAAGGTCTCTAGGGAAGGAGAGCAGAAACCCAGGCTGAACTATATAGCCTACAGCACCTTGTGGTCTAACTCCTTTCTTTCATTTCATGTGCTTCAGTGCATACATTTTAGGAAGTCACCACTGCCCCGATACACAAAAAATATAGCTGTTCTAAATTTATACCACTCACACTCAGTTTTTCCCTCATGTACAGCATCTTTAAAAGCACTGCCACAGAAATGAGACTGCTGGGACTGAGCCTGGCAGAACACAGAACCTGTGCTCAAAACCACTGTCAAGGGGACATGGTTTTGAGCAGATTTCAGATGCTTGTGCTTAGAGCAATCTCTATCTTCAGGGCAACGACTGGTGTGTATCACATCCAATGCCTGGCTGAGGGTGATCCTTCCTCCATTACACTTCTCACATCAGAGATAGGCTGCTCTCAAATATTGCCCACCTCTGCTTGTACATCAATGACTGACTTAAAAAGAGAAGGAACACAAAGATACACAGTTTTATATTAAAAGCTTAGTAGATGATGTCACCTCAACCCAATGTGTCTGAACATGAATAATCTCACACAAGAACGAACAATGATTTACAAGACATCTTAAATTGGGATGAATTCAGCAAAGGCAGCTAGGATGCTTCCTGTGAGGGCCTTGGTTTGTCACTGAGCTCACATTGCTCGGTGCAGCTTACAGAATAATAGAATCAAAGAATGGTTTGGGTTGGAAAGGACCTTATAATGCATAATGACCTTATAGGTCACCTAGTTTCAACCCCCTTGCCATGAGCATGGACACATTCCACTAGATCAGGCTGCTCAGAGCTCCGTCCAACCCGGCCTTGAACATTTCCAGGGGTGGGCAGCCATAGCTCCTATGGGCAACCTGTTCCAGTGCCTCACCACCCTCACTGCAAATATTTTCTTCCTAATATCTAATCTAAACCTGCCCTCTGTCAGTTTAGAGCCATTACCCCTTGTCCTGTCACTATATGACCCTACAAAATGGTCTTTTTCCATCTGTCCAGTAGTCTCCTTCCAGGAACTACAAGGCCACAATTGGGTCACCCCTAAGCCATCTCTTCTCCAGGCTGAACAATCCCAGTTCTCTCAGCCTTTCCCCACAAGAGAGGTGCTCCATCTTCTTCTGCTACATGCTGATATTGCACAATGTTGGCTCTACAGGTATTCATTTTATTCTATTAAATGTGGACACTTACACCTACAGCAGTTACCCTAGGATTCCTTCATATTCAAAAGAGAGAAATAAGCATATTTAGGAGAGAATTTATCTCATCAGATTTTACTGATGTTGAAAATAGCTCAAATGAAATACAAACTAAAAAAACCCATCTTTCTCCATTGATTAAAGAGGAAGCCTGAGGGGTTAGATCAGATATAAATGTCAGCATTATAGGCAGCAAGATAGGTGAGATGAATCCCAAATTAACTTACCAGTTAGATATGACGGCCAAAGAAAAGAGAAAATTAAGACATTCACAAAAAGATATACAGATAAACATTGCCAGACAAGAAGAAAATCTCAAACTCATTCCATTTTAGTCCAGTTCTTTGATTCTTTCCTTGAAATTTCCACCTAATTCTTGTACAGCATAAGAGTGCATTATAAAATTCAGCGCATAATTTCATACACAGAGAAAAAAATGTCTATATAGTTAATTTATACTTTAAATTAAACCTGGCTTTTGACCCAGTGAGTTTCTATTCCTCAAGGTCAGCAAAACTGTGTTTTGAGACCTGTTATCAGGGAAGTACATAGGCAAATAAGTGTATTCTGACTTTAATTCAGTTGATAAGAGTTCTTTCAACTCTCAGATTTTACATCCTTACTACCCCTGAGGCTACCAATGTAATGGCGCCTTTCAAGAATTAATTCAAAAACTAAAATTTTACTAGCAACCTGTGTCATTGGTTGGATTAGCTGAGTAACTGTAGCAGTGAATGTCTGAGATGACACATGATACAGTGACTCATTCCCATCCAAGAATATAAAGAGTGATTGTCCCACTAAATGAATAATGACCTTGGCTTTTCTTCAGATCATACTTATCACTGAGGTCAATGAGTCATTAAGATAGATGTGTTTATGTATTAATTCAATCTGTTGGCATATTTTAAAAAATACTCCATACAAATTTAGGTTGAGGTTTTGCAATGAAGAGCATGGAAATTTGGCCAAAATACTGCCTTATCCAAGAAAGGTTGGCAGAATGGAAATAGAAAATCATTGTTTCCAAATCCACTTCAGGCTTACCTGTAAACTAATGTTGGGGGACATTCTCTGGCTCTAAGGCCAACTGATATATACTAATCTCATCCACAGAGATAAACGTAGCATCTGAAAGAACACCCAGCTGGCCTTTCTGAAATGGGCCCTGGCCTGTTCCAAGTCCCAGGAAGTGTTTAAAATAACTCTGTTTTTTTCAGTTGAGACGCGGGCAGGGGCTGCTCTGACCACTTCATGCTACAATTGAGCTGTGAATTCTGTGTCCCAGCACTGCTCAAACTACTGGAAAATCCACCTGTTTAACTGTTAGGCCTCTATGTCTCATGGACTTCAATTAGATACTTAGATTCTTCTAATTAGGTTTTTCTTTCACCAACACTTTTTAGTGAACTATAGACATCATGTTGTCACTCGTGTGGTATCTACTGGGTAAAAGCACCAGAATAACACCCAGGTCAGTCCTACACACAGAGGCTCCAGTGTCATCACAGTGGTGGGAGGCATCTCCAGACCTCCGAGGAAGCCTCTTTCCCAAGAAGTGAGAAAAGAGCAATAACCTGTCAGATCACACAGTGGATGTCACATCAGCCATGAGATGAATCATGGGCTGCATTGCATCTGTAACTGGTGTGGATGTTGGTCTGCTCAGAGCATATTGCAAATCTGTCTGCCAGGGATGAAATAGCAGCTGGAGATCCTAGGTCCAGAGAGAAAATGTAGGCTATGTGACTCGTGATGAAGTATTAATTATGTTCTTTTTTTTTTCCCAAAAAAAGGATCAAACTGGTGGTTTTGCTTGTGGCTTTTTATATCTTGTCTTTCAAGTGACTTTTATATTTAGATGAAGATGGTTTTTACTTCAGCTATGAGACTCAAACCTCAAGTAAATTTACTGGGTTTTTTGCATTTAAGTTCCATTGTTTATCCTTCATTTGCACTCAATCATTTGATTTTACCTACTGCAGAAATTCTCCGTTTGGGTTTTCTTTTTCTATTTTTTTTGCCCTGAGTGAATATCTGTTGCAATAAGTGCCCTTTCAGCCACCTTGTAGGTGCTGCACCTGTCAGGCCTGTCATAATTCCACAATCTATTCGTCCAACTCCATCACATACATGTGCAAAGATGATTTTGCAGAGGAGGTTTTACATGGGAATTCAAAGTGAAACCACTATCTCATGCTGCAGGATGACCAGTCCCAAATGCAGGATGACCAATCCCTTCTAGGAGGCTACAGTCCCAAAGATAGTTTAATCACAACTTTGCTCTGTACCATGAAATACAATTATTTTATAGCTAACCAATTTCAGAAATGCTTAAGTTAGTTTGAAGCAGAGACTGTGCTGGGCTTGCACCTGAAGCAGGAGGATTTGAAATTGATGTGCCTACAGGCACTACTACAGGTAGATGATTTGTGTGAAACGGCTTTTGCATTCCTCCCTTGGTAAATAGTGTATGCTCTGGTTAGTTTTCAGCTGCTACCAAAAGGGGCAAATCCATTCCCTGTTGTCCTCTCTACCAGGAGTCAATCTCAGTAACATGTTTAGCAGGACACAAGATACCCATAACTGGGATCAGCCCTTGTGGTGTCCCCTCACAGATTTCTCTACCACCTCTGCTCTCATGGCCTTGAGCCCCAGCACCCAAACCCCCAGAGAGGAGGGGATGCACTCAGGGCCCTGGCATCAGACAAGTGCCAGCTGTTGATGAAGTAAGACAGGAGATGTGGAGAGAGCAAAACTGTTTCCTCTGGTGACCAACTCACTTCATTACCTACCCATCTCTTTGCAGGAGAGCAGAACTGCATATTTATTGAATGAGCAGCTTATTGAAGGAGAAGGGGTGAGCAGGTCATTTCCATTAAATCATTTAATGAACTGGGCCTTTTTCTTCTTGTTAAGTTATGCAGACTGATTTTCATATTTTGCTACTCAGTGAGTGCCTGTGACAATATTTTTCACCTCCAGGGACCACTTGAAAATTAGCTGATGCAACTACTGTTTCAAACCTTCATTCTAAATAATATGCTGTTGGTTCCTTATCCCAACACAGAATAGCTTTGCTGCTTGGTGGAAGGATTCATAACCCTCACTGGAATTTTCTAGATGGCTGCACAAAGATTTCTGATAATGATACTCATCCAAGTGCAATTCTTTGAAGAATATGTTGCTTTCCCTTTTCACAAAAGTGTTAGACTGGAAACAACTGCATAAAGAAGGTCTTTGCCAAATTCAAACACAGCCTGTGTGTTTCCTGCAGTAACCTCTCCTTCCTATAGCGTTTGGTATAGTTCACTTGTTATACTAAAGGAGCAGGGAGCTGCTTGGAAAAACCTGCAGAATGCTGGATTATTCAGTTTTTCTGGAAAACAACACAAGAGACCTCATTCTATGAAATGCGAATTGTCTCTCTACTTCAATGTCAGTACGTGAACAATCTGAGGAAAGAGAAGTTTAGTGGCATGCAGAGTGCTAAGAATAATTTAAACACAATAAGGCAATGAATTTTTTTGGTGCTCTATCATCATCTGTTTGTATTCTTTTGCTCTTTTTACTTGTTTTTCTGTAAAATATCCAAATCATGTTTTATTTTTGTATCCACATAAATACATAAATCTGTATATCTATAAACTAGACTCCCTGGATCTTTTAATGATATTCCTTTCAATTATCAAAAAAGAATATCTCCATAACTAAGGCATTCCACCAGACTGTTCTCTGATGGGGAGCAAAACAAAACTGTGTCATACATTTAAAAAAAACACCTTTGGGATTTCTTATGTACAAGGTCATGACAGCCCCTTTCAGGAGGATTTGTCTGTAAATATTCACATTGCTTCCTTGATCTCCTCAATGTCTTTCATCATAAGGCTCATATGTCTGGCCACCCATGTATTTTGTTTCTGTCTGCAGACCAGTGTTGTCTTACTTCTACCTTTTCTGATTGCCCACCTTCTTCTTCATCTGCCACCTCCCTGAGTAAGAAAATGTGCTGTTAACTCAGGTTTTCAAAGTGAAGTTGGTTACTCTTTCCAGAGAGCTCGTTGCAGTCCTTTCTCTCTGTATCTTCATCTCTAGATTGGTACCTTACAGCTGGGAGCCTTTCACTTCCTGAACTGACTTTTGAATTACGAAGAGTTTGGTTTCTTTTATCATTTCTAGGATCCAGCCTTTCCCTAAAGTAGAAGCCTTTATGTTGGAAAAGACCTTTAAGATTATCAATTCTAACCATTAACCCAAAACTGCCAAGCTCACACTTAACCACGTCCCTAATGCTACGTGTACACATCTTTTAAATACCTCCAGGGAGGATGACTGCACCACTTCCCTGGACAGTCTGTTCCAATGCTTGACAACATGTTTGGTGGATAAATTTTTCCTGGTAACAGATCTAAACCTTCCATGGTGCAAGTTAAAACATCCAGCTACACTACAAACTCGGATGGCATCATTGCTCTCTCCTAACCATTTCTACACTTCTACCCAAGGGACACTGAATTAGGATCCAAGTTCTGCCATACAGTGAGTTCTAAAGCAAACCCATGCAAGTGTTTTTAGTTATTGACATTACTGTTTTACCATCTATCACACTGTGTCAGTGGGAATTGGAGCAAGTCTTCTTTCAGTTGCCAGAATTGGTGACCAATGTCCTGTTCTTCCCTGTAGCTGGAGGCATTTTTTCTGTAGTTGAGATAAAAGCTTGTGGTTTGATCGTTACCTCACTTTCTTAGAGAGATGAAGTGCAGGCAGCTGTCTGTATGTGTGGCTGCTTCTCCCATCTTTTTACCTTTAATCGATCCTCAGGACCAGTTTCAAGCAAATTTGACAGAGGAATAAAAGTCTTGGGTATATCAATGTTATGGAATTTTCAGGAAATTAGCACTAATAGCTTGACTGTCAGTACTAGCTTAATTTTTCATACAGTTTAAATGCAAAGACCTCAAACAGTGGAAAAGACTAAGGTCATTTGTATCTTATTAAACAGCAGAAACTCCAACCACAATTTCACAAAATTTTAGGAAATTTGGCTTCATAAGTTTTGCTAGTTGTAAGAAAACTTGTAAAATGCATATTCTATCCATGCTTCTGACTATGTGCTATCCATATGTATATGATATAACCAGAACACACTAAAATAATGTGAAATATTTGTTTTAAAGTAGTTGTGATATGAATTCACAGCTGGAAGGACTGCTTATTTATCTATCAAAGGTTCTTTGATGTTGCTTGAGATGCATATGGTCACCTTTCATAGAGAAATAATTTCTAAAAAAGCAATGCAATAGAAACTGTTAATGATGAAATGAACCCTTGAATACCTCAGATGAACAAGCAATGAATCCCAAAATGAGAAATACCTTATCCATGGCATCACTGCTACTCACAAAGATTATATGGATGAATCCATGCTGCTGCTGTGCATCATGGAATTGGTCAAGGCAAATGATATAGTGAAGAACACCATGTTACCTCTAGATATTTTCTCTGTGTATAATTTCTCAGTCCTGTTTATCAAAGACTTACAAATGATCTTCCAAAATATGTCTAGAAACACAATCATAACTGTATTGGATGTCAGAAATAATTGTATCAATAGAGACACAGCATTCTGACACATAGTAATTTTCCTCAAATCTCATTCCAGCTAGTCACTAGCTTTTGAGCTATAATTACCTGCTTTTCTATCTGTACTAACCACAGGGGCTACAAATGTTATTACTTCTATTCTGATTAAGTACCCTGTTCTGCTCAGATACCAACTGCCTTTCTCTTTGAAATTGTCTAATCAGCTAACATAATTAAGTTACATCCAGAGCAGTTTCCAAACTCTGCTTAGCTTGAGGCTCTCTGGTTCTGCATTAGAACCAAAGTCCCAGTGAATACAAAAGCTTGTGTATTTTTCCAGCTGTCAGTAAGAAATGGTATTTCCTCTCTCTGCAAATTTTGACTCACTTTTGCCCATAAACTATAACTATATAACAATCCTGGTGTCTTTTTAACTAGCCATTGGCTGACTCTGATCTGTGCTCTTTACAGGAACTAAAAATATATTTTAAGCTTCCTTTTCAAACCCATAAAATTGTAAAAATAATGAAATCATACACTGTGTTAGGAAAGAAACAGAAAGATCCATGTGGATAAAGATATGCATTTTACCCAGAATCTTCCCTCTTTTTGCAGATAGTGGAGGCCGTAAAGTGTGACAATTCTCAAATGTGCGGGAAACAAAATACAAAAATATAAGTCTGGATCCAAATTTTTAGAGGCACGAGATTTCTTTTCTGGACTATCAATTAAAAGCTCTGAAAATTGTTTATCTGTAAACTTTAGTCAAACTTTAGCCATGGAGATGTCTAAAGGAATTGAATAATCCTGAGATGTCCTCAGTGATGGGCTCGAGGAGCAAGAGTGAGTCAGCATCAGAGTAAGAGCAAACCAGGGCAATTTCCTGAACAGTTAACAGCACCCAGGGTAACGTCATGAAGCACTGATTTCCTTCTCTCATTAATTTGAAAACCAGTCTGACAGGAGAGCTGCCTCTGCTGCTTCATCACTGTGGGGGAAGGAACAAGTTGTCAAAAACTCTGAGATTCTGCACAAAAATGGCAGTGCTTCTACCAACTCTATCCCATTCCTCAGCCATTTCTTTTTCCTTAAGAGCAATTTTTACTATCTAAATTCATGTTGGACCTGAAATCTGAATCCATATATCTTGCAATTGCTGTCAAATACTGCCATGGGAAGATTTGTTTGTGGTACAGAAAATCATAATTTGTTTTACTGTTAGAGAAAATTGATAGAAGAGGTTTCTCCTTTTCTGAACCCAAATCATTAAATAATGATATTTTTCTTTTAGTTTGGCAAATCTTATCCATATATTTGAGGATATCCATACATCAAGGATTACCACTGCATCTGCACAGAATGATACCTACAGGACAGTGGCTAAAGAGTTTATAGAATCAGCATTTGAGTTAAAAAGGCTGAAAGATTTTTCTTTCAAAGTAGTAACTATTCCCAATAAAGAAAGATGAATAAGACACTGTGTTTGTGACATTAATTTATAATAATACAAAATCCCCATCTGAAAAAGAATCTGCACTCAGCAGAGCATTTGATTTAAATGAGAACCTGAAAGGATTTCCCTCTGGAACATGTAAACAGGAAGATCCCCAGTCTGTCTTCTTCCTGCCTCAAAAACTGTGAGTGGATCAAGGAAAAACCATGGAAGTGAAAGAAACATTTTCAGAACTGTTTGAAGTCTATTTTCTCCATGTAATGCCTGTCAAGTTCTTGTTAAAGCTAAAGGGATTTATTTGCATTTGAATCTGAGCAAGTACTGAACATCTCATTTCATCTTAATTGTATGGACTGAATTCTGCAGATAAAATGGAACTTGTAGGTGTTAAGTAAACTGAAATGCTCCTGTAATTGATTGCAATGAACCTGCACGTTATGTGCTTTATTCTTAGAGAACTGGCAGCAAGTCTTGTCTTCTAGTGGAAGGTGTCCCTGCCCATGGCAGAGTTGGAATGAGGTGGTCTTTAAAGCCCCTTCCAACCCAAACCATTCTGTGAATTCATGATAAAAAATCCAAATATAATTGATACAATCAAATAAAAGCAAAATGTCACCACAACTAAAATATTATAAATTTTTAAACGTTTTCCTAACAACCTCTGGAGCCTCCTTAGGTGTGTTTAATATAAAACAAATGCCCACACGCATATGCACCATGTTTGTTTTCATAGAAGGTGTGCATTGACAGCTTTATAACGTCGCAAATCTCGTCTTTGCAAAGGAAAATTCAAAATGAGTAAGAGAAGTAAGAGACTAGAAGGTCAGTCCAATCCCTGTGGACACTCTCAGATCATCTCTCTGGCTGTTGTACATTTGTGGCTCCCAGCAGCTATAGATCCCACTGGGACTGTGCAGACCTCAATCTGCAAGTCCCATTCAAAAGTTGCTTCAAATACAGAAACTTATAACTCTGATCATCTGCATTTCATATTGAGAGCACATTCACCAAGGGCATGACCTGGTTTTTGTTAGGATTGTAAAGGGAGCATCAAAACCTCTTCCTCTGTTGATTCTCCTTCTGCCTGTGTAACTCCATCACTAAGGTCATGAGAAGTTGGACAGGATCGTAGAACTGAGCTACCTAAATGGCATGGTGCTAAAAATATATTTATTCAGAATGGCTAATTAAGGTGAATGACAACAAGTCCTCATTAGCACTGAAGTGGTGTTAATTTGATTAGACTCCTGGCCTAGATAGACTTGCAAGGCATTATGTTCCTAATGCAATTTCTCTAACAAGAAAGCATTTCAGACGAAATGTTACCCATCAGAGTCCTTCTTTGTATAAATATTAAGTAGACATTTGCCTTTTAATGCTGATGTTAATCCTTTTAATTTTTAGAAAGCAGGGAAACAGAAAAGATGCGACATCAGTATCACCTTGGGATATGGGAAGAAAGTGAGAAAATAAACTTTTAATTCTTGCTCCAGTTTCATTATTTAAATACTTTACAACATTTTCACAGCAGAAAGTCATACTTGAAATATGCTTATCAAGCCTGCCTTTTCTTTTACACACTATTATATTGTTCTTTAACTCAAAACTCTCTCCAATAAATATTTCAATGCTTAAACATAGTTAATGTGGCCACATAAGTTTTAGATTAGAAAATACGCTTTCTGCTATGTTTCTTTTCTATAAGCCTGAGAGGAATAGGAGGAAAATACTTTTTACTTATTAATTAGAGCTCACAATTATCTCTGCTGAAATAATGCTCAAGAAAAAAGTACCCATTTAGTTGGACTGTGGTTATTTCGGCACAAGAAGTCTCAGTGACTGCTGAACTACAAGGTTTAGCCATCATCAGAAATCTAAAAGCTTACTTTTTTTCTGAACAACACTTTGATAGATGTAAAAAAGGGTGTTGTAGAAAATGTCAAATAAATGGAATAGTTACTAAAAAGTGCCAAAGGGTTAATTAGTCCTGTGACCTTTACAGGGGATCTAATGGGCTTATGATTGAACAACAACAAAAACAGAAAAGGGACTATATTTTTAGGACTTCTTGGGGCAGATTCACAGGGGCAGGGACATCAAATAATGTCACGGTGCTCATGGCGTCTCCGTCAAAACTAGGGGATAACTTTTCTGGTGNTCCTCCAGCCACAGACACTCCTGCTTCTCACTACTCCAAGCAGCTGTAGCAAACTGATCAAGCCCTTCATCCTTCCCCACTATTTCAAGCAACCCAAGCCTGGCACCTACTTTCCTCTTCTCTCTTTCCACATTCATAGTCATGCCATGAGCTAGAGAAAGCTGAGAAAAGCACCTCCAAGGGGCAGTTGAGAGGGTGAGAAAAAGAGAGAAAATTTCAGTTACTTCACATGCTGAAAGATATTTGCTCACAATAGGGGGAGAAGAGGTTGTTACACAGTAGGTACTCTTAGGTCCTGTACTAGGGAAGAGGAAAATGGCATAGGAAATATACAGAAAGACCAGGATAAATATCTTTGCCACAACCCTATCAAGGACCATGCATCTTCCCTCTCTTCCATCTTATCTGCTCCGTGTTACACAGACATCACTCATCCTCCTACCCCACTCCTTCAAAATGCACTGGCACAGGTTTCCTCCACTCCCTTCCCTTGTAGCCATCATTTAATTCCATGATGCTTCAGCTATAACAGAATTAAAAAGCAACATCACCTGACATCACTGATGCGGCAAAGTTAAATTTCCCCTACCATCACGAGGTACTTCATGCTGGATCTGTCAATTCCTGAAGAATAGTTAGA
>WEIV01001315.1:0-58141 GCA_013390005.1 Calyptomena viridis | reverse complement strand
GTGCTGTCTGGGCAATATCTTCAGACCCCAGAGGACAGCAGGTCCCTCCCGCAGTTTCACATCCTACTTCTTCAGTGGATGGGCCTTGTAAATATAAAAACATAAAATATTGTGAGTAGGAGGGGACCTAAAAAGATCATCAAAGTCCTACTCCTGCCACTGGACAGGACAGCTCCAAGAATCACACATGTGTCTGAAAACATTGTCCAAACACTTCTTGAACACTGGCAGGCTTGGTTCTCCTGCATTAAGGGGCAACGTAAGACATAGGAGTGAAAAATGTGATCTTGGAGGAAAGAAGGAGATAAAGGGGATGTATGAATGTGGAATTAGAAGTTCACTCTGTGATTCCACACATTTTCAGATTCAAGAGTTAATAAGGCACTGAAATATTGGCACGGGCATTAACAATTAGTAACAGTGTTAGAAAATCATTGATTAGATGTTGCAGAATACTTATCTGTGAGGGAGTTTGCAAAGAGAGTAAGGCCATGAGGAGAGGAAAGCACAGACTCAAATGAGAGCAGTTTTGCAGAAAGGGCAGGAAGCAGCACAGATGCTCCTCAGCCTTCTTCCACAGCAAACATTCCTGTAAATGAAGTAGGCTACTAGATGAAAAAGCTTTATCCCCTGTGAAAGGAAGCAAATAAATGCTTTCAGCACAAAAAAAAGAGCCCAGCAACAACTAACCCAGCTTGTCATTTCCTTTAATACAGCTTGGAAGCCAGTGGGTCCCCTTGTGGGACTGAGAGTAGTGCACTGACAAAAATACAGTTTTCTTGCCAAATGGACACATTTGAAAAAGCTGTTATTTCATCATGATGAGACATTTAATTTGCCTTGCCATCTAATATATAAAATGAAAAAAAAAAGAGACTCTAATGCACAGCACTGACGTTCCAAGCTTCCGAGCTCCTCTCCCTCAGATAACACATTTCCTACATTAACGAGATGGAGGCACTCATGTGTGGTGCAATAAAGACAAAATCAAGTGTTCTTTCACAGAGTTCTGTCAAATTCTCCAGGAGAATCTCTGGCTGCAGCTTTTATGCCCTGATTCAGAATTATATAAGAGGAAGTTACAAAAAGCAGAATTTGATATGAACAGGCTCATCTGGAGGCTGAAGAAGTTTCTAAACATCATAATGCTACAAGGATATAATTAAGCAGAGGGCAACATAATTAAGCACAGGTGAAAAGACTAAGGGTCTTGGAGGGTTTTGTTTGAGGGTTATTTTTCTTTACTGAGCTCAATAGAATGTGATTTGACTTTAACTGCATGTGCTGAATTTGTCCACAGCTTTACTGATGAGATTGTTCATCCTATTTTTCACCCCAGCATGAAGCTTTTGTTGCTAGTTAGATGAAAACATGTAATTAATCAGCAGTTCTACAATAACATGCATGCCCTGTATTCAAAACATGAATCAGGCCACATGGGCTTCTTGCCTCTTTTGATGAAATCTTGTTGCATCTTCTCTTCCTCATTATCTCTCAGAAATGAAAACCAGGAGCCAAAGTTCACAGTCCAGGGTGCCTCCCATATGGGATTCAGGCAGATACTATTCTTGTGTTATGTGCTATACAAACAAAGCTTCTACAGTGACAAAGTCACTGCCCTGATAGTTAGTTCAGCCTGTCCAACTTATGAGTGTTCTAGATGCTACTCATCTTTCATTTTAATAGCTCTTTAGAAAGAGCTACTGTTCCTCGTATTCCTCTCTATTCCCTATCATAATGGTTTCTCTGAAAAGGAAGGTAGAACAGCAGGCTGTGCACTTGGTTCACAAAAAGGTGCCATGGGTAGGACACTTAAGGCTAGAGGTCTACAGGGTGCATGTGCAAATTGGAGCAAGTCTACATGGCCTTTTCTTATCATCAAATTGAAGAAAAAGAAAAGGTACTTTTAGGAAACAGTTAATCTGACTTGGTTTATGTTAGAATGGGAATTCTAACATTTGGAATTTGGCTCCTCAATACAGAGGGAGCCAAAGGTGGCAGCTTCTGTCATGAATGTGAGTGTCTGTATCTGGTGAGATGAAATGTGTACGATGCCCATAAGACATTCCCATTCTATATTTTCTTCTCTGCCAGTTTCTGCAGGATGGAAAAGTGTGTGCTTGCTCCACAGAAATTCTGCATAAACATAAATTAAAGCTTTTATCATCATTTTTCTTTTTCCACTTGTAAATCTACTAGCAAGCTACTAGCAAGCTTCATTTTATGTGACATCCTATCGAAGAACTGTACCTCAAAAACCAAACATGTAATTAATTAAATATGGAGACAAATCATCATTGAGAGGAAGGAAACCATGAGGTGATTTAGACAAGGAAAACAGATACTTGTTCTCACTGGATGTTTGATAAGGAAGTGTAGATCAATGAGGCAGAGGAGATCTGTTCCAAAAGACTGGAGCCTCAGAGGAGAAATTCATGACATTAATTGTTGTAGATGTCTGTTGTGATATGCAGGGAAGCTGAGAAAAGTCGAGGAGGGAGTGGACAGCAGAGAAAGTCTGTAGAGGGGCATCTACAGACTCCCTTCCAATGGTGGTTTGAAATGTGTTCCAAGTTGCAATTTGGGAAGTAACTTCTCTGCCTGACAGCAGCATGGAATGAGCCCAGCAAGCTGGGAAGAAGGGCCATGACTGCAGCCACTGGGAAGACATGTAAAAAATTTCAGTAACTACCTGAAAAAAAAGGAATTCTTTGTTGAGGCACAGTTACTCACGTAAAAAGCTATAGCTTTTTATCTTTGCAGTTATTTTTGCCTCCATATGGCTCATAATTCTCACAACCTGGTTCTCTTTCCATGAATGTTCTTCCAGTAAACATTCTCTGAAATGCACTAAAGGACCTATTAATTACTCATATTTAAACACCACATCTCTTTCTTTTATCAATGAGATTAAGCTGTTTATGGAAGCTACTGATCTTGGCTGGTCACTAATGGGACATTTAATTCATTACCCTCTATTTTTATCTCTGCTACACCATCCGTTAGAAGAACTCAGTTGGGAATGCCTCAAGCTCCTTATAAGATTCCAACTAACAGGTGAGACAAGACTAAAATGTGTGAGTAAAAGTTTCAAATTTTCCAAAGATGGAAATAAAAAAAAAAAGTTAGAGAAAATGTCTATTTTTCTCCTCTCATTCGTACAAATAATGAGTTTTGCAAATAAATGTTTTCTCATAGAGATCATTTTGTGGAAAGAGTGTTCAGCTGAGAAGGGAATCAACCTTCATGAATCCAGTTATTATGACTTAGAAACAAAGTATTTGTATCACGAGCAATTAATTCTGCTGAGATGTATCTAAATTGCAAATGCAGGAAGGAGATAATTTCACTTCTGCCCTGTTCATCAGAAACTCCACTCTATCACAAATCTAACAGCATCAGATCCAATCATAAAATATGCAGAACAATGTCATCAGAGCAAACTTTAATTAGGGGATCATGGCCAAAGGGCATGGCACTCATTCTAATTGAGAGGTTTTGGTCCCTTTCAAAGTAATGTTTCAAAAGGCATCACATGGAGTAAAGCCTTGGCCCTTTCCATCAGTTTTAAAGTTCTTTGAATTCAGGACATTACAGAAGGAAGAGATATCATACCCGTGTGAAATTATGAAAGGAAGACAGGAAGCCAGGAAGGAAGAAGGGAGGGAAGGTGGGAGGGAGGGAGGAAAAGAGAGTCATATCATTAAATGTAAAAAAAAAAAAATTTAAAAAGAAGCTTAGAAGTTCCACCAACTGCTATTCCTTTTATTCAGTTTGCAGAAGTCTTACATCTCCAGCACAAGTAGGGTGAGGCTCAGATGCTGCCAGGAAAATATTGGCAGCAGCTTCTTTATGCTCAAAAGCATTTTGACAAGGCAAACTTACTTAGTTACAATCAGCATTTGAATAGAGATTGAAGACAGCAGCTGCTAAGTGGTCTTCTTCTTTATTTCCCTTGATGGAAAGGCTCAAAACATCAGTGGTTCTAGATAAGAAAAGATTCATCTGAGATATTATGAGCTGCAGAAAGTAATTGCCATATGTCCTGGTAGGTGATCACACATTCAGTACCTAACACTGGCAGAAATAGCATTCCCCACCCATTCCAGCTCCCACGCTTTCCTTTGGAGATGAACCAGGAGGGACAAATTCTTCTAAATGCTCAAATGACCAAAGCTGCAGAAAGCAGATGGTCTTTGTGTTTTCTTCCTGTCCCTTCACACTGCAGAGCACCAAACCTGCAACTGCAAGAAATGTCTCTTGGGGCCATTAGAGTACAGCAGGGCAGGAGGGATAAATAGGGAAAAAAGCATGGAGAAGAGTAATGCAGGAAAGTGCAGCCCAGTCAGGTCCTTCTCTGGGAAACCCTATGTACTTGGCTCTGTTCAAGGAAAAACACAGAGAGAAGAATTGGTGAACTTAACCTTGGAAAGGAATGCTACATCAGTCCCTGAAGGAAAAGTGGTTTATTTTTCTTTTTCCTGTATTGGCTAGAGAAAAAATAAGGATTGAAAAAAGCAGCATATCACTGATAAAAACAAACACTGTTGAGGGAAAAAATCATGATCTGGCTCCCACTAAAACATAAGGATCACTGTTATTTTTTATTTGAAATAATATCAGGGAGTTTGCTCTGTGTGGTTTGTTTGTTGTTTGTTTGCTTCTTTGTTTGTTTTAACTTGATTGATGCTCTGTGGAACTGAATTTTCAAATATTTTCCCACATCACTAGATTGCATTTCATCTCAAAATGAAAGTTCAGTCATTTCCACAACAGGACATTAAAGAATAGGACCTTCAGGGAAACAAAAGAAAAATAGTAAATATCAGGAAATTTGTTGTAAACCCACAGGATTTGATAGCACTGGCGAAATAGGAGAGTGTTTGCACGTAGGACAGTGTTCCCAGTGCATCCGAATTAGGCCAAAATATATACTTGGCAATCTGTAGCAGAGCAAAGAGATGTTCAGAGTGGTCTCTGAACCACCCAGTTCACACATGATGCAGCTCTGTGAGGCCACATCAGAATTGTGTATCAGTTGGACCTCTGCTCTCTTTGCAGAATTACTCTGCTGACAGCATGGCCTGGCTGTGCAGCCTGTGAGAACTCTGCTGTCCACCCTTCTGGTCCTGTATGCTGCCAAAATTCACCTGGCTCCATGGAGATTTATCTGTGCCTGAGGCAGACACTGCAGTCCCTCTGCAAGCAGAGCTCTGGGCAATGCACCTGGAGATGCAGCTCCTCCTAAGGCAGGTCAAGTGAACAGCATTCCAAAAACACACACTTCTGTGTGCCTGTAAAGAGGATTCAAGGAGAGTTCACAGAACCAAGGAATCACAGAATGGTTTGGGTTGGAAGAGACCTTAAAGATCATCTCATTCCAACCCCCCTGTCGTGGGGAGGAACATGTTCCACTATCCCAAATCGCTCCAAGTGGCATCAAACCTGGCCTTGAACAATTACAGGGATGAGACAGCCAACAGTTTCTCTGTGCCACCCTCACAGAAAAGAATTTCTTTCTAACATCTAATCTAAATCTCAGGCAAAGGCTGCTCTGTAGTCTGGTAGCCAGCGAATTTCTGATGAGAGAAATCCAGAGAAATCCACCCTTTAGAGAAGAATGAATCCATGGGGAGCAGTGAACAGCATCAGCATACAAATGGTTGTGAAAGTGATCTTAGAGGTATTTTAAAGCATTAACTATTCTATGATCTCAGGAACTACAACAGCAACAGCCTCTACTGAGGAAGACTTCAGGGCATGTGTGATCTTCTCAAAGTCTCAGACACACAGAAGCTTATCAAAAAGCCGCATCAACCTCTGTAACCTTCAAGTCTGATCAGCAGAGCATTTACTCAACTTGAGCTGGACCTAGGAAAAGGAATAATTAATGTTTTCAGGAAAATTAATTTTGCCAGGAGCACTGAACAGTCAGGCACTAGAATTAATCTTTCTAACTATTATTGTTGCATTATTGTTTGGTGCTTTGTTTATTTGCTATAGTAATTCCTGACCTTCTTGACTATAAAAAAAATCAGGCCAAAATTTTATGTAGGCCAACAGGGAGCTCAAATTAGAAAATACAGTAGAAAATAATACATTTTCTTAGCTCACAGGAATCAGTGATCTGATCTACTTAGCTATTCTTCAAGCTTCTTATGCATTAAAAAAAATAGTGAATAAGAGTTTGTTTTAAATAAGAAGGCAACTAGTAAAACTAGAACACTTTTCTAAGGCTGCTTGAATGCCCTCTGAAGTCATTGTAGCAAAATGGGAGTATAGGGGCTTGAGTTGGTTTTGATCCTAGGAGGGTTGAGCACACAGGTCAACTTAATTGTGAAAAATAGCATATTAATTTACTGCTTGGGCTACAATCTGTACAACTTCAGGATCCTTACTGTATAAATAAGCTGTCATATAAACATGAAATGCTTGCAAGCACTTCAGTTGTGCTACAGAAATGAAGGAAATAGTTGGGGGAAAAAAGATGCCAAGGGCAACTATTGTTGATCTACATAAGGGAACACTCCATGAGAGAAGAGACACCTTCATGAGTATAGCCTAGTTAAGATACTTGAAAATATGATTGTGCCCAAATCTTCCTCAGACACAATACTGACATTTCCATCAAATTGAAGGTTCTGAAAACCTTAAGATACTGAATCACTGTTTCTGGTTTTTGTTCAAAACATGTTGACTTTCTGAAATTTAGATATTTCTCTTCAGCTTATCAAACTAAGTTCAATAGCTTCATTAGTCTAGCAATCCCTTCAAACATTACATGGTGTTTAGGAGCAGAAGTCAGAGTGCCATCTCCTTTCTCCTTTTGACAATGCTCCTTGCTAGGATAGTATCTCTAAAATTATGTTATTATGTGATAACCAGCAAGCAGACTTTTGGCTGGGACTGGAAAAACTAGTTTTACTGTAGGTTTGCAATCTAACTGAAAATGCAGCGTGTAAGAGGAAAACAAGGGTACCAGGAACTAAAATACAACTCCAGAGGGAATTAAGGCACATTATGTGGACCACATTAGTTCTGAACTAGATAAAAGATAAAATGTATTGGTTTTTTTTGTTTGGTTGTTTGGTTTTGCATTTTAAACCGTTATTCCAGTCATTACATATTAGGTATAATAAGAGAGTTGAGAAGGATAAGGAAAGATGGTGTTTTGTATTCAACTAACTGAAGTAAAATGGAGAAACTTTCAGGTGCATAAACGTTTCTTCAGGTCTGAAAAATGGCAAGAAACTTCAAACCAATCTTGAGAAAAATTCAGACTACACACAATCTATGTACCTATTGTATGTATCCAGATCACTTGAGGCAAGAAGAGAAAATTTGGCTGTGCTCTTACAAATGATATGCCTTGGCAAATGTCTC
Source organism: Calyptomena viridis (assembly GCA_013390005.1). Classification (NCBI taxonomy): domain Eukaryota; kingdom Metazoa; phylum Chordata; class Aves; order Passeriformes; family Eurylaimidae; genus Calyptomena; species Calyptomena viridis. The sequence continues at coordinate 50,758 of WEIV01001315.1, read as the reverse complement.
AGTCACCTCCTGCTTTGCTGCTTCTTTGCTGAAGAAAAATCTGTCTTCTTCAGGTAAAAACAAGGTGAATCAATCAGCTGAGAGGTTATAAAATCCTTATCTGAGCCAGCTGTGTTCATTGCAGAAGGAAGTGTCCAAATATTTTCCCAATTTCTCTGGTTCTTTGTGCCCACACTACCTCCAGTTTTGATCATTTTATGTTCTTCCCTGGCCTTGAGCTTTGCAATTACCTCTTCCTGTGTTAATATCATATCTGACCAGTGCTGTCTTTATCTGCAATTAGTGCCACTAACCATAATTGCAAGAGGAATAGAAATTACAGTGTAAGAAATAATACACTGTTGAGATATTCTTTATTTTTTTTAATCGATGAGGTATATTATGAGTAACAGTTTTGTTTATAGAAGACTCCCTCATGTCCTCATTTGTAGTTCTAAGGATGACAAATAAATGGTCCAGCAGAGGACCATGAACCCTGTTCTTTGTCTGGAACCACACAGATGGCTTCTGTATGACGAAAATTCATATAACCTTGAACTTTTCTGAAGGATTTGAGATTTCTCTATGGGTTTTTCCTAGACAACTGAAGAATTCAGTTGACAGTAAGATTTGAGAATGCATAAAGGGGTTAAAAAAAATTTCAGAAAATTATCAGAGGAGTAAGGATTTGGGAAGCCAGAGAGAAGAAAAAACAAAGTGATGAGAAGGCAGCACTTTGCTGTTTCTGTCCAGGAAATGGAAAGAATGACATGATGGAGCTGAGAAGGACACATAAGTGGATGTACTAATGAGGAGCAGAACTGCTCAGAAATACTCAGATATTCTGACTTCATTTGTCATTTCATTGCAATTAAACTATTTGTAGGGACTGTTTAGGTCAATGTTGCTCCGGGAATCTGGGAATGTTTTGATGAAAGCTTGTTTGGCTTCCTGCCTAGCCATTTCTCCAGGACTGTCACAGACCAAACATTATCATTAAATTTACTGATAGATTGTCTCTGATCCTGGAAACCAGACTCTCCTAAAAGCCACAGATCTTTTTCAGTCCAAAGATCTGAGATCATCTCATTGAATCAGGCTTTGTTTTGTCCTTAATGAAAAAAAAGAATACATTTTAAAACATCAAAATCCTCTTTGAAATAAAATTTCCCACTAAACCCTGCACAGATCAATTTTATGGAAAGTAATGAAGGAGGGTCTGGGATAGTTAACTTTTTGGTTCTCTGTATGCAAGTCTGATATTTTAAGGGACAGTTTGGTATCCTCTCTTCGGAGGTTACAAGTAGGTCCTTAATGGTGCTTATTGTTCCCAGTTTCAAATGCTGCAGTTCTGGATTTCACTCTGTTCAAGGCTCTTCTGGATCTGCAAAAACCTAAATATTGGCCAGTGCCTCAGCCAGGAATTAAGCTGTGGTTCAAGCACAAGTGGGTAGGAAGGTGATATGCAATCTGAGGATTGTTCTGCAGCCTCCAGGGCAATCAGCACAGCTCATACCTCTGTAGTTAGACTCACTTGGCACCCAAACAGAGCTACATCCAAAGTGGCCATTGGGAAAAGCTGTTGGGAATGGAAAACACAAACATCATTTACTAAATTAAATATGCCAGGACAGAGATTTGGGCCTTGGCACATGGCTGTCACTAAAATGGTCCCACTTGGTGTTGTCAGTCATCATTGCTCCAGTGCTGCCTGGACACAGGCATTAGCCCTTGCCAGAAATATTTCTAATTTGAATCTTACATGTTTTGGGTTTTTTCAGGAGTCAGAATGTTTAACAACAAGATTGTGTCCAAAAGGTGCCAGCTGTCTTTAGGGCCAGTGAACAGGCCCTGGTGCTGCTTATCATTATAGACAGTGCAGACCCTTCCCCTCCAGCCTCTGTCCCCATCCCATTCTCTATGTATTTTCCTCAGGATCCTCACACATTACCTGTCCTGCTGTGATCCATGTATCATTCTTTTCCCCAGAGCCTGTGGGCTCAGACAGACACCTTCAGAACCCTCTCCCTATCCTCTACCATCCACAGTTCATTCTGATTGGAATGCTTTCCATTCCCCCATGTCAGAATAGTGTCAGAAATTATGCCCACAAATTCTCGTTCCTTTATTTGTTTTGTATCCCCCTTTCTTCACACAATCCTCTTTTTTTTTTCTCTCTAACTCTTTGAAAATCATCATTTAGGGTGCCAACACCTTAAACTGTTGGGAAACAGTAACACTGAGACAATTTTTACACTGGAAAATGTCAATATGCTCTGTTGACTGTTTATCTGATATAGAGGCAGTGACAAGAGCTGGCTACTGACAGGATTTCAGCATGTCTGCCTAACACCATCTTCCCCTTTATTTCCCACACCTCACCAAAATCATCAGGCTTCTGCTTATATTAGCTGCCCTCAGATATTCCACCTGGTTTCCATCTGCCAGATTAGGAGGATATGGGTATCCATACCTTCCAATCCCATGCAAACAGCTCAGGCATCCCTTGGGCATTTCAATTGCACTGGGCAACTATGTGCCTACACATCAGAATTGATCTCTAAAAATTCCATTGACTATAGAAAGAGTTAAGACATGTTTTACCTGTAGACACCTGGTCTTTGCTTTAGACTGATTTGAATCACTTTGTAGTTTCCTCCAGTATATTATTTATAATGTGCAGATGCCTTGGGTAATCTTGGGCATCACAAGTGGCACAAAACATCTATGCTCAGTTAGCTAAGTCCATTCCTAGTGCTCCTGTAAACAATTGCATGTTGACAACTAAATTCAAGTCTTCTATCTCAAAGAGAGTTACATCTTTGAGGTCAAAGCTAAAACTACAAATCAATCCTTCTAAATGTTTTACAGAGTAGATTTTAAAACATTGTGTCTTACATTTTCATTGGTTTTCCTTTTCCCAATATCATAAGCCCAGCTCAGATAAAACTTGTTGTTTCCAAAATAAACCCTTGTTTATATTACTAACAAATGAAAATTACACTTCTATATTATGTAAATAAGTAGTTAAATTGTAAGCTTTCTCTTAAGTCTACTAAAGTGAGAAGAAGAGGAAGGGGAAGGGAAAGGGGAGAGGAGAGGACAGCACAGCACAGCACAGCACAGGACAGGAGAGTTTGTCCAGAGAGTTGTGCAGTCTCCACACTTTGAAGTTTTGAAGACTTACTTAAACAAAGCCAACACAGGATCTAATCCAGTGTTAGCAAAACTCCTTCCCTGACCCAAAAGTCGGACTTTGGACTTCCAAGACTTAACTCAACCAGTATCTTTAAGATTGTATGATCTATAGAAACCCAAACTTTCACATACATCTTCAGACCCTTTGGAAGACTAGAGGACAAATTTTGTCCTTGGATTTGCACTAAGATTTCACTGATGTTAATAAGAATTATGGACATGTAGCTGAAGATGAGATTTTGGCCCCAGAATGAAGATTCAAATGATATATTTGAGACATATGTCAGATTTTTCAGAAAGATTTTACAAGTGATATTTTTACTGAGAAAGGTCAACTGACAGGCGTCTTGTTATTAACAATAATTTCTAATAGAAGAAATCTTTTTCTCTGAACTGAAAACAACATTGTAGTTGGACTTGGAACCTGTGGCTAACCAATATCATACATCTTAATAGGGCTGCAGACCTTCCTGTGGGAAATGCTATCAAATCTTTAAAGCCAATTTATTGAAGGAAATTGCAGACAGCTTGAAAACATCCATGATCCTTTATCCTGACATTGTCTTGTTAAGATTGTGCCATGACTTTGTGTCACTGTTCTTTCTTATTTTGGTCTTTCACTTTATTTGACTTTGGCTTTCTTGTCATGCCTTATGTATCACTTTGTCTCTTCTGTCCCACCATCACCCTTTTCCTCTTTCAGGTATGACAGGACCTATTTATTTTTGTCCTGTGTGTGCTCTGCACATGCAATTAATGAACAGTTGTGGGGTTTTTTGCCTTTTTGTTTTGTTTTGCTTTTTTAATATAAAAATTTACTTTCCCTCAAAATCACACCTTCCATTTCACATATTGGTCCTTAGGTAGGATCTTTGATTTAGGCATTATGAACATTGTGGTTTTGGACCCCATGGCACACTGTGGAGTCCATTTCTTCTTTTCCTCCTAGTCTCAGCAATCCAAATTCCTTGTCCCAATGTTTTCATCATTTTTTTGGTTAAGGTGACAAATTAATCAAAATCTTCCCATTCTCTTTACAAAAGCTTGTCTGTTTTCAGTATCTGTCTGTGTACAAAGTTGCCACATCACAGTTCAGTTCAGCTGATAATAAGGACACCACAACTTTATAGTCAGGCTGCTTCATCTGTTTATTCACAAGACTAAGGACCACTAAGTGAGTTTTTAAACTTCAGTGTTTTCCACCTGGGGAAACAAATATATTAGAATGATAGAAAAGTAGCTTCCTCCAAATTGTCAGGAGGGAGACGATAAGAGACTCAACAACCAAACAAAGAAGAGGACAGAGTTAGCCAATTATATTTTTTATTATTATTTACAACAAATGATTACTTTTTTTTTAACTGTTCTGATCTATTGTCAGATATCATTTGAAAATATTGAAAATTTTTACTCAAAAGAAGAAATAAGTCAGAGATGGAGTCTGAGGAGGAGGTATAGTGCTTTTCCCCTTGAGTAATTTCTGTGACAAAAAAATTCCACAAAAGTAGCTGAAAACCAGACTCAGTTTCACTCTTTCTTTCACCCCTTTCCACATCATATCCCAGAGAAGCTTAGGAAACTCTTTTCTAGAGCCAGGGGCATAAGTCTGTTCCTGTGAGACAAAGGGTTCCCCTTCTGTTGTTGGATTTCCCACTTCTAAAGGAGAACTTTAGTTATTGCATGGAAATTACTTTGTCGGTCTGTAAGTGGTACTTAAATTTATCTATCAGTTGTTCCCACTTTGCTTGAGTTAAAAAGCACCATCAAGAATAAAAAATTTCTTTTACTTTGATTGATTTGTATTTTACTGTGAATCATAAAGTTAAAATGAGAACTATGAGCCACCATAACATTTCCATTCACCTAAAGGCAAATTCCTTCCTCTGGTAGAGCAAGATTTGAATTCCAGAAATACGCTTTACTTTCCTCAGGATAAGAACAAATGTGAATTAATGCAGACCAAAAGACTAAAATGAAAGAAAAATTATAATGGATTTGTAGCTACTTAATCAGAAAATGCAGAATTGTCTTCTTAGGCCAATAGCTTGGGTTGTGTCAAAAAGAGCGAAAAAATCGTCTGCAATCGTGTTTAAATAGCAAAGTTGCAGAGAGAAAAACCAAGAATTTATTTAAATGAAAAATAACCTTAAGAGATTCCAAAACCTAAGACATTTTCAAAATCAGCTGTTTTACTTTTGCTTTGTCTCCTCTCTTTAACTAGCACATAGAAAAAAAATAATGGTCCTTAGGTTTGATGGGTAAAAGGAAAGGTTTGAGACTTGAAGAAGAAGGTTACATTTCTTTTCAATGTAATTTTTTAAAAAGGTAGCATTTTTACAGAACAAAAAGAAAAATACAGAAGTAAGAAATATTTTCAAAGCCCCTCAAGGTCTATTGCTTCTCAGTTGTTGATTAAAATAAATGAGGGTTGGGAAATTTTAAGAAGTGCTATTTATTTATATGAGTGCATACGTATGCATTCTTACTTAACAGCAATTTCATGATCCAACATGCATCACATAAAGCATGAGCAATTAAACCCCTTTTCAAACAACTTAGAAAATATACCTCAAGTCCTCAAAAGAGCTAAAGAGTGATTACAAACTAGTGAAGAAAGGAAAGTCACAATATTTATTCTTCATTTTAGTTGATCCATCTCAAAGCATAAATGAGGCATAAAAAATCTGTCCATTAAGGACAAAGCTTGCTTGACCTCATTATTTGAGGAGGAAAGAACATTGAAGCTAAAATACTCTGGTTGTTGGGAAACATTTGCATTCTTCAAGAACTCTGGATGATAAAAAACCACTTTGAGGAGTAGTTTAAGTGACCCTCAGATGTTATATCAGTCATACTAAGTGAATAGTCACCCTGACATCCAGAGTAGTGGATATCAGCAAACACTCATTATATCTGCTTTCTTCCTCATGAGCACCCATTGCTTTTCACTAGTCTGCAGGAATAGCTTGGAAGCGTGGAAAAGCATTTTGAAAATTATTTTGGCTGCGTAATGCAGTGACAGTTTCTACACCACAGTACTGCTAACACCCTGGAAACTACACTTTAGTCAAGCCTGACTGGGAAGGGGCAAATCCTATAACAGACTGAACCTGACTGACTCTGTGTCATGTAAGCAGCTGGAGCCCCTTGGAGTGTCAGAAAACATTCAAAGAAAGATTGTAAAAGCTGATACAAAATTGCATCTCAAGTAGGAAACCATACAAGGAAATCTGAAATTGTCAATTGTTGCAGTGTATATTCTGCATTTATTTCTATGTTATATATTTCCATAATACGTGGTTCTGTTATTCCCTGTTGGAATGTTCTGTTAAACCCTGTTTCCCACACACAGTTGGTTTGTTCCAAACTTGTACCTTCCCCTCAAATGTAACCCTACCCTCACCCCTCCCATCTGTCCCCAAGTATGTAACCCCAGAACTTTCTTCTAGGGGCGTGACCCCTCCCTAAACCACTCCTACCCCTCCTTCCCATTGGTCATTCCCTTTCCCCTCCCAGAAGTTTGAACACCCTTTATAAGTTCATGTTCAGGGAGTCATGTGGCTTTTGTCCGCTTGATTTCCTTGAGGTTAGAAGCTCTCTGAGGCCATGCTGGCAGCAGAGGGCCAATAAACTCGAACTGTATTCACTATAAGAGCTGCCTGTTACCTTTTTGCCCGTTGTCAGCTGAACTCACTGGCAGAGCTAAGCAAGGTTGGATCTAACCTGCTTGCTCTGAAGGCAATATCTGGTTAGCTTCCAAGAAAGGAAGCTTTGTACCAGATTTTGCCCCAAACATCTGCTGCAGTACCTCCTGGCCGGTGTTCCAGGCCTAGCTGGGGTGGAACCTGGACCAGCATCGAGCCAGGAACTTCAGCAGTCAATTCCCTGACAAAGAGAAACAATGAAGCTTTCTATAAGGCTGACGCCATAGGACATCATAGGAGTGGAGAACACATACATCTCTATGTATTTTGAGACTATTTTGCAGCAAGAATTTCATTTGCCTCAAAAGCCCTTAGGAGAGTCGACATGTCCTTGTAAAATCAGTAGCAGCATGCAAATAAGCAAAAAGGGAAACAAAGAAAAACCTTGTAATTCTGAATTATGATAACATATTTGTCCAACCACATCCTATTGCCTTCATTGGCATTCATTATCAGTATAGTCTTTAGGAGAAGATTGATGCCAAAGACCCCTCTTCTGTAGACGAAATTTGGTTATAACATTTCAGGCTGCAGTCCAGTTTCAGTGTTGCTTTGTTTTAATTTGCCAGAACTTTTCAGGGTGATAAACAAAATCCCTCCTCGTGACCATAGCACAGGACTCTATCCTGCTTCTGGACCCAGAGAAGTCTGGGTGGGGAATCCTCCTGGCTACCAGAGTGCATATTCTCGAGCATCCTGGCATCTCCCTGCCAGTGCCCTGTCCACGCCTTGCAGCATCAGCTGTTTCCCATCACTTTCCAATAGTAATTAGTTTTCTAACTGAGCTTGGGTGTTTTATTATTTCCTAAAACTATATATGTTCCACCTCATTTAAAAGTGAATGAGAAGAGTGGGAAGTGCCCCAGTCAGTTCTCCTGCATGGATAAGGCTGAAACTCCTAAGACTCAGTTTGTGAGCACCAGTGGGCAGGCATTCTTTTATTACTGTCACTGGACACACAGAATAGATATCTCCTCTAATCATGTCTATGCCCCTTTCTAGGCTCAGCATAGGTAATATTTACTTAAAATTTTAGATATTGAGCAAATGTCTTACATATTCACTATTTCCCTGTAAATTTATACATATGTTAATTAGTTCTAAGAAGTTCTTCAGAAGTCCTTATTTGTTCACTAGGGATTTTCTGATGGTCTCTTGATGGTTCCTGGTGGTCATTTGGAGCCTGAACTTTACTTGAACTTGTCAATTGAGCAGCAAATTTACAGCTGGTTATAGAGTGTCTTTGTTCAACATCTCTTATCCAAAAACTACATACTTATGTTACCACTGCTTTAACTAAAGCATTCACAAACTTGTTTATTTTGAAGTCACTGTAACAGAAACTTACATTGTAAAGGCTGGTAGAAAATTACAAAACAATGTAGAATTGTTGCTCTTATTTTTTCATTACAAAGGCCAGTGGAAAATGACTGAACAATGGAGAATTATTGCTCTCACGATGTCCACGACAACTTCCTGTGACTTTCTGACCATGACTTTCCTATGACTTTCTTTGTATCAGCAAAGTCAACCAGACTGGCCCATACCTATAAGGTACATGCTGATCGGCACAGCACCACTTGTCCTGCTGAGAGGGGAAGGCAGAACTCAGCTTGTTTTGCTTCTCACACAGCTGAGAAAACAAAGGCAGGAGAAGGACTCACAGCCCCTGTGCCTTGGCACGACAAAGCAATGATCCAGCATTGATATCTGAAGGACTCCAGCAGCAGAGGGTCCCACACAACAGGCACCTGCAACCCCCTCAGACCCACTGGCATGGAAGAGATTGACAGACNACAGGCACCTGCAACCCCCTCAGACCCGCTGGCATGAAAGAGATTGACAGACTCCTGCTATGGGAGTTCAGGCAGCAGGAGGGGCTGGCAGGGTGCACCTTTGAGGATCAGCCTTTTTTCCCAGACAGCTAGTGATAGGACAAGGGGAATGGCCTCAAGTTGCACCAGGAGAGTTTCAGGCTGGATATTAGGAAAAAATTTCTTCACTGAAAGAGTGGTTTATCATTGAAACAGGGTCCCCAGGGAAGTGATGGTCATCATCCCTGGAAGTGTTAAATAAACAAGTAGATGTGACACTTTGCAATATGGTTTAGGGAGCACAGTGGTATTAAGCCAAAGGTTGGACGTGGTGATCTTGGAAGTCTTTTCCAACCTTGATGATTCTATAATTTATATCATTCTATCTCTTGCTATTAGGCATCACTATCCTCAGAGGACAACAGCAGCTTGTACCACTCCCTCACCAGGCTGAAGTACATTCCTGTGTTCCTCAGTCTTTTGTCTCTCTCACCACACCCAAAAATATGACTCAATTTAGACAAAACTGATTTATTTGCAGTGCTCAGCCCTGGTGGAAAAGGAGCTCTGGTGGCACCCAGCATAGGCCCACCCTTCCCCTCCGGCAGTATTAGTTTTCCTCCCCTCAGCAAAGACAAGACAGCTGCTGGCACAGCCATTACTCCTTACAAAATATCCGTCATGGTGACCTGCCCTCACTGCAAAATGGCGGCAAGTAGAGACACTGCCAGGGTTCAGATGACTTGATACTATTTTCCCTTCCCCATGCCCGGAGTTTATCCTCTCTACTGTCATAGTGTAGCCCCTGCCTGCTCTGCCTGCTGAAAGGGAGGCACGGCTGGTGCTTCCCTTTGCAGTACCGCCATTAATCCTCCCATAAGGACAAGGTGGGGCTGGGACAGGCTCCCAGCCTCACTGCCACCTTCCCTCACTGAGAAGGTAATCCAGCGAGCTATGGGAAATTAAAGGATTATAATTCTTAGTGTTATTGATACGGACCAAAGGAGATGAGGGAATGTAAACAGCCAGGGGAAAAGTGCAGGGGAGAAAATGGAAACAGAAAGTGCAAAAAGGAAAATAGGCCAAGAATAAATTTGCATTTTAAATTCCCTGAACTTAGTCTATTAATAAGTAGACAAATCTGTCAAATCTGCTCATCTGAATGGAAAGTTTTATATCAGGCAGAATTTAACACAGGCTGTGCAAGGATAAGAGCAGTGAAATCCCCACATGGAAAGAGTCAGCAGCTATTGATTCCCTGTTCTGAGAGGGAGCATGGCTGACAGCAGTGCAGGTTGTCCTGGTTTGACACTGGAAAATACACAGCTCTTTGACAAAATCAGATGTGTACAAACTAGAAGGCGGCATCTTGGAAAGACTAGTGCCTGTGCTTGACTTGACCAAGTGGGAACAGCCACTGAAGTAATTGCAATAGAAATTAAACTTGTGAAGTACAAGTCAGTCTTGATGTTTTGATTTTTTCAAGGGAATTCTTGGGTGCATTTTTACCAAAGTGCCATTTGCTGGAGGCATGCCATTAGATGTTGTTTCATTCAAAATACAGGCTTCTAATCTTACAGGTGAGAAATGAAGGATAACAACCTCTGCCTAGTAAAGACATTAAAAGCAAGCAACATCAATGTGCCTTTTTTTATCCAGTCCTTTATTATTAAACTTTTCTTTCCTGGATTACTTACTTAAACTGGCATATTGAGCCGTCCCTCCACAGAAACTTCTTCCAGCAACTCCCTTGGAGAATGACCATCTGAGGTGACTCTGCAACAGACTTGCAGTTCTATTGTATTCCAGATTTTGGTTTTTCACTTGTTCTTTCCCAAAATAACAAAGTTTCTATCTTTTTATATGTCTTTTTATATAAAGGCAGTCACTGCACTAGAGATTCTGACATGCAGGGTGTGCCTTAAACTGAGGCATCTACTGCCATTTGAAATGTTGTGGTCTATTGTGTCAAGTGGAGACCTGATGGCATGGAATGATATTGGTCCTTCTGTAGGGCTTTTGTCTCTCCTGATGGTCCCATGCAGATTCAGACACATGGTGTGATTTTTTTGGGCTGTAGTGTGCACAGCCAGGATTGGAATTGATGATCCTTGCAAGTCCCTTCCAACCCAGGACATTCTATGATTCTATGATTTTTGGGATGCTCCATCATACCCCAGATGGTATTAGGTGCCTATTTTATAGGCAACTGTGTCAAATCCCTTCAACTCAATTGAATTCAAGATGAAGACATCTAAAGCTAAGTGACTAAAATAAGTGGTTTTATGGACACTAAGAGCAAAAAGTCTATCAGTAGAAAAGATCTTGTCAATAGTTTTTATGGAGCCTCAAGAACAATTCAGCCAGACAGTTAGCAGGGGCTCAATTTGGGGATTTGCCTACAGATGTCGGGCATCTTTAAGTATTCCTCAGAGGGATGTTCTCCTTTCTCCCTTTACAGTCAATGAAGAAAAATTGGCAAATCTAGAATTCATCTAACCTATTTCGGGTAACTATTTTTGGATGTGATTGTTTGCAGCCTAGAAATGTCTTTTGTTACCACTGTCTATGTCAAGAATCTGTAAGAATATTTCAAAGGCATGTAAGTACAGAATGGGCATTTGGAGTAAGGTGAAATGAATACCACACTTTTAGTCATGTGGATTTGTATCTCATTTTCAAGCCATTCTATATAGATCAAGGTTATCTTTTAAAGACACAAAACCACAAGTTTTCCAGACAGTTAGGAGTTCACTCTTTTGCTTCAAAATAGGCTGGTGTAAACCAACTTCAAACCAGAAACGGAGCAAAAATTCTGTTGCAGTAGTAATTTAGGACTCATACTCTAATAATCTCTACTGATTGTCAATGAATGAAGGTACAGCACTGTGCTAACAGGCTCCCACGACTTGCTGTTTCAGCTGGTTGCACCCAAATCCTTTGCCAGTTCACATCAGACTAAAACAAACATTATCTAGATGTACCAAAAATACAAAGGAATATGTTCAAACTACAATTTTAGGTTTGACCCAAAAAGGCTGGATGAAGTTCTTCTTAAGGTTATGTTCTTAGAACCTAAGGTCCTCTCTTGCTCTTTCTAACTTTTAATTCTTTAGAGGTAGCATCAACACAAATAAGGATTTTACAATATACAGAGTTATGTGGGTTGGTTTTTAAAATTTTTTTCTTGAAAACACAAATCAAAATATTAATGAGCTATTTTAGAGAAGATTTGGACCTCAGCCTGTTTAGATATAATAGTTTTCCTTTAGGCAATAGTTTGTATTTATTCCACCAAAATCTGTAAGTCAAGGTCAAATATTTGCAGCTTTATTCTATGGAGGACAATAAGCAAGCATTATCATAACAGTACAGTCTTGTATCACAACAGAAATATTGAAAGAGATTATTATTCATTATTCTGCTAAATAATGAAACATTTTGTAAGTGGAAAGAAAATAATATATAATACAGTTCTATTTTTGTAAAACAAATAACAGCAAAACAAAACCCCCACAACATTACTAGATGGTGTTATACCCATTAGGGCAACAGTACATGTATTTGGAGTGTAGCAAAATGCATAATTACAATATAAACAATTTTCAGAGGGGAGTCTTGTGTGGTGGTACTTTGAAACAAAAAAGCATTTTGTCATCAATAAAAAGATCTAACTATGACATATGTCAGAAGAAATATATGTGCTTCAATGAGCTGCTAATGCAAGTTCCAATCACCACAGTCTCAAGAGAAACAATCTCATTTAAAATTTGGCAGTCAATTCAAACTATACTCTTTCCTTTCTAGCCTTCCCTAATTTAATATATAGCAATAAAAACATTTGAAAATAATTAGATGCCAAATAACCATTAATAATTTACCTTGTGACAAAGATCCAGTCACTGAAACCAAACATTTCAGTGCTTCTAAAGAAACCAGTAGTGCCTCTTCATATTTAAGTTTTATAGCCTACAAAGAATTCGAAAAATGCACTTATCCATATTCTGATATGTAATGTAGGCAGAATTTGTCTGCAAATAAACATCATAAGAGCATCCTCTTTGTGTTAAATGGGGATTATACTATCCTTGGGGTTTAGTGAGTATTTGTATGCTTTGTATTAATTGTCCAGGACCAGTTAACTGGTAACATTTATACCCAGCAAAGACATAACTATATCATAATTTTGCACTGCCCTGTATTAACAATATTTACTCAATATTTTAACAATTACGCAAATAAGTTATACGATTAAATATAAAATCAATTTATATTACCAGATTATAAAGACAAAATTTAATCTGAAAATACTGTGTGTGTTGCCTGTATTTGTGACTCCTCTAAACCCCCCAGTCAGACATGCAACACTCATGGTGAGCTACCCTCAGGGGAGGCTGGAAAGTAATCTGCAAGTCCCGGGCATGTCTATGGGCAAATTACATCCTTTTGCAGGCATGTCATTTTGAGGAGATTACAATTCCTTTGCAGAAAGCTTGGTTTTTCTTGTTAAGGTAGAGTGCCAGCACTCTGTCCTGGAGGATGTGGTGACAGCTGGCCAACCTCTGTTTGCCCTGCTGTAACCACACAGGCAACACTGTGTGCTCATGGTGATGGGCCACATTCACTGTCAGTATCAGAACAGGAATGGAAGTCACTTATTGTCATTTCTCATCCCTTTTAGGGACCTAGAAGATCTCCCTGTATAAATACTGTTCAAACACCATCAGTCAATAGTTACTGAGACAGCAGAGATCATTACATGTGCATTCTTTCAGGTAATACTTTTATTGACACTGATCATTATTAATTCCCCTGAATGAAGATCCAGAACCAATAAAGCAGAGCAGTGAACGTTAATAAGTTTAGGAAAAAGAAGTCTTGAAATTTGTTAACACAAACTAGGTTTGCAGCATTGGCCATACCAAGGAGAAGCCAGATACACTGTTGGGAGAAGTGTCTGATTGTGAGAGGTGGAGTGCCAAAAAAGGGATACAATTCAATAGCACCAAGTACGGGCTTGTGCCCTTAGGGACAAATAACAAGAATTTCTACCCTTAGGTAGAAATTTATCAGTTACAACTAATGAAAAGTAAGAGGATTTGGATGTGACTGCATGGCTGCAAGCCACTGATGTGATGTAGCTGTGAAAAAGGCTAAAGCAAGGCTTATCTGTTTTCAGGAGATGTAGAGGGATCCTGCTATCACCTACAGCCCTCCTGAGACCTCAGTTAGAGAATTGTTGTCATCCACAATTGAGAAAAACCAACACATTGATGTTATGAATGGAGAGCCTGTCTTTAAATGGAGTAAGTAAAAGATTTTGGCATAGGAAAACAAAGACTAGATGTTACATAGTTACTTGGCCTAAATATTTTGGCACCCACACTCCAGGAAGATACAAGTACTAAGTAGGCTAAATGTGAGTAGGGAACATCCAGTTATTTACAGACTTTAAGGGCTGAAAATTGAAAGGTGAGTATATGTCATCAAATTTTGGAATAAGAGAATTTACGGGTAGGACAATGGATCAGATTTTGTGGGGAAAAAAATAGAATTAGGGTGAGGGGGTTTGTTTTCTGAAAATGGAGTTTGATTAGTTTATATAAAGAGCTATTCAAGTACCTCTTGAAGATATCTAATTGGTTTTGGTGACCCAGGAACCTGTTCCCAGTTTTGTGCTCTCATAAGGAACTAGGTGCTACAAAACTAAGCTTACACAAAATGAGTATCACTGACGAATATTAGGTTTTTTTTTTTCTCACTTCGTCTTGTTTAATGCTTATTTGAACGTGTTTGAACTCAAATTTAATTAAGTATTTAGGATCTCTTATTAATCTACTAACTTCCTATTAAATTAAATTATTTATTTATTTGGGAATGAAGGAATTTTAAAATATTTCAGGAGCTCAAATTTCAAATGGGAGCTGTGTCACAGACAACACAGGGAAAGAGCAGTGTTGTCCATAATAAGTCTTTAACAGTTTTAAAGAGTTTTAAGGCAGAAAAAGCCACTAACTTTACCTCCATTGTTTACACAAAAAAATTAAATTTACTCTATTATTGACAATATTAACTACAATAACAAGTTTTGTACTTAACTATAACATATTTGGCTATCACATAAATTTTAGGAGTTCATCCAGTCCTGACTTGAAAGCATCGAGAAAGGGTGAATTCATCAATTCTAGTGGTAGTTTGTTCCAGTGATTAATCATGCCTGGTATGAAAATTGTGTAGTGCATTCCTAATTGGAATTTGTCTGCAAGATTAAAGACCCATTTTATATCTGGTATTTCCTCCCAGAAGAGTCTTATGTATTCTGCAATGAAGCCAATGTTTAAACTCAATCTATATGACACTCTGGCTCTGTCCCAGCTCCTTATCAGAGTGAGACTAAGGCATATGTCATTCCCCTCCCACCACCTGCACTCTACTTCCTTGTAAACAAAATCCTGGCTTCCAAGCACTGTGGAAACCATGGGTCTGGACTACCAGAAAATCTCAACTCCATGGCATCTTCTTCTCCTAGCAGATAAATTAGATGCAGTCGTGGTATCTTTTGTTCATCAGAGTAACAATTTTTACCATAAAATATAATTTTTCAGCCTGGAAAAAAATTATGGCTCTGCTTCATGTTGTACAGGATTTCAATGTTACTTTAAAACTCACTTTATATTACTACTTTATATTATATTGTGTTCCATTACTAGTCTCACCAAAGCCATGACCCTGGTGAAAATCACCTTTCTGTTCTTATTTCATTAACACATTCAAAGGATATTCTTCCTGGTTTTTCCACATAACTATAACAGGAGGTCAGATTCAATCACTCATCTCTTATGACCCTACATACTTTCCAGTCTTTGTCTTTTCCTAGGACACAGTTCCTTCTCTCTTGGTGTGATAGCTATTCAATACCCCACTAAGACCTAGTTAATATTGTGGTCTGGAGGAAATCTAGCATGGAACAGTATCCTTAACTATTAGCTTTTTCATGACCTTGAAAATGTGTTTCCAAAATGAATTTGGATTTTTTTTTCTTTATTTTGGCAAAGTGCTGAAAAATAAACAGGAAGAGAAAGTAAAACAATATTTGTTCATAAAACAGAACTGCACCACAATTTTAGCTAATTTTAATGTCTTTGAAAAATCTCAGCAGGAACTAAATGATCATGATGACTAAATCTCCCTTCACCCTAGAGACAAACAGAGCAGAGTGGATTAGTGTAGTGGTTCTCTTTCCCAGCAACATTTTCAGGAAACAAATACTGAAGGGTCAGCGTAAGTACCCAGTGCTTTTGAGGTGCCCCACTGAGCATTGCTTTCTGTAACACCTGTGATATTTGTAGTGCCTGTGAGATATACAGGAATGTCTCTGATAAACCAAATTATCCAGCACTATGCTCAGGAACAGAGTCAATGCCTGAGTGACTGGCTCCTGTAATGGATGTGAGCAGTCAGGCCTTTCAGACAGAAGCTGAAGTGCAGATATTGGTAAGCACATAATGTGAAGGCTGTAGTTGGCTGGCAGTGGGTGAACCTCAGATATTAGGATGGACAAGCACTCTACAGGATGTTGACTGTGTACAATTTAAAAACTATAGCAAACTTTTTCTCCTACCAGACTTTTAAAAGGAAATCCTAACCCAATCTTTCAGTAGGATTGATAGTCTTATTCACTATTTCAGTAATAATAGTCTTATTTATATTTTGTCTTTAGCTGATTCTCATAAAACAGAGATTTTTTGTATGTAGTACCTCAGAAAGGATGCAATAAAGCCAGGAAAATACAGAGAAGGCTGAAATGGATGATTCCTAGTATGGACTGACAGCCCTGCTAAAAGCAACTAAGTTGTGTAGGACCAAGTCAGCTTTGACTTTTCAGCCTGGAAAAGGTTACTCCTGAAGGAAATAAAAATTAATGAATGAAAACGATTGAGTGAATAAGGGATTATTGCTTCCTACCTCCTCCAGTACAGGAAGAACTAGGGGTCAGCTATTAAAGCTTTTCTGTGGCAGGTTCAAATCAAAGACAAAAGTGATTTTTCTCATCAAATACAATTAGCTATGGAGATTTTGACCATCACATTGAATGTTGTGAACACCATAAATTTTACACATGTTCAAATGAAAACTGAGCAAAACAATATTATACTGATGTTACTATTGCACAGAGATTGTACAATTCTCAGGAAATATTGAAGCCTGGGGATACATTCAGGAAGCATATTCATGTTTAGTCTACTCCTATAATCTTTCCCAGGCATTATTTTGCATGTATTTTTAATATAATGCCCTACATAAAGGAGTCTTTATTATGATCAAAAGGCCGGTGCATCATGAGACATCATCAACAGAGCCTGAGAAATTAAAATGTGCTGCAGTTTTTAAATGAATGCTTAGTTTGATTTCATTGAACCTTCAGTTTATGATTAACCACTTTGTAGAATAGGAAACAACTTTCTGCTTAACTCTTATGTAACACAGAAAAGTACAGATCTCTGAAAGGACCTGCATTGAGAAAGTACATCTTACATGGAGAATTGCTTATATCAAGGATGTTAAATTAGAGCTCTTATGTGACGGACTAAAGGAGCGCAACATTTAAATGGAATCATTTTGTATTAGTAACATCAGCTGTAAGTAACAACATATGCTTGTATAGCCCAGGTCAGATCTGTGTTCAGAATACGTTACAAGACCTCAGCCCTGCTGGACTTTATGCACCTTTAAAGATATGCCGAGGATATAACTCACATAACAATACCCCCACAGGGAGCTCCTGGCTCATTAACTTGCTCTGCTCTGAGCAGTAATGTGGCACTAATCTTACCAAGGAAACAAACCTGCCAGATCTGAAAGTCGCATCCTTACCAGTGGGAGCATATTTTTTGTCCAGTCAGAGTTGGAATTTTGCCACAAGACTTCGGGAAAAGTTAAGAAATGTTTTTAACTACGTGCAATGAAAGTTAGAGCTGTGTATGAGCTGCAGTAAGTTGTTAATTACCATAGGGTCATCAAAATGTCCAGGACTGGAGGAGCCTCAAGAGGAGCAAGCATTTGCTGTGAATTTTCCTTTCTTTGACTTTCCATGTGCTTTATGTTTGGTTTTCGGGTCCTTCAGGATGTCCTGGTAAAGTCCATTATATTTCATATCAGTTATTAGAACAGAAATGCTTAGTACCATTTGGACACATTCACGGAGTGAGCAGATATGACACAGGACCTCGGCTCTCATGACAGGCACTTGGAGGTTACTTAGGGGCCATAGGGTAATTCAAACAACAACAAAATTTTCAGGCACCTGAACTGATCCCTTAGGGTTGAGTCAGTTTGAAAGTAGCAGCCCCCAAATACACATGTCTGTATGGCCTGGAGCAGTGAGTTAAACGTAGGTGACTGGCTATCTGTGCTGGTTTTGGCTGGGGTAGAGTTAATTCTCTTCACAGTAGCTGGTATGAGGCTGCATTTTGGGTTTGTGCTGGAAACAGTGTTGATAACACAGGGATGTTTTTGTTGTTGCTGATCAGGGCTTACACAACACCGAGGCCTTTTCTGCTCCACACATCAACAGTGAGGGCTGGGGATGCAAAAGGAGTTGGGAAGGGGACACAGATGGGACAGTTGAACCCAACTGACCCAAGGGATATCCCAGACCACATCATCATGTCCAGTGCATAAAGCTGGGGAAGGAAAAGGAAGGGAGGTTTTTTGAAGTCACAGTGTTTGTCTTCCCAAGTAGCCATTACACGTGATGGAGCCCAGCTTTCCTGGGGATGTCTGAACACCTACCTGTCTGTGGAAAGCGGTGAATTAATTACTTGGTTTGCTTTGTTTGTGTGTGGGTGTTTTACTTTACCTACTAAACTGTCTTTGTCTCAACCCATATATTTTCTCACTTTTAGTTTTCCTATTCTCTCCCCCATCCCACTGCGGGGAAGCAAGTGAGCAGCCGTGTGGAGCTTAATTGTCAGCTGGGGTTAAACCATGGTAACACCTGAAAATATCAGCCATTTTCAAAAGCAGATGTGAACAGGACTTCTGGAAAACTTCTGCCTTAGTGAAGCAGCCTGTGAAGGTGAGTAAGACAGTTCAAGACATCTCAGGGGGATGAGATATCTGTGCTTATGTAGGTGAATTTTACCCAAGGCATTTCATTCAAGAAAAGCTGAAGGACCATCTAGGCTTCACAAACTGCATTAACTGGAGGTCTAGTGTCACTTTAGGCATTACGATGACTACATCAGGTCCAGCTTCCTTTTCAGAAGGAACAGGTCTTGTGTAGGTCCTTTGTCAGGCCCTACCCCTTGGTCCTCTTGGATACTGCTAAATGTCTTCACGTGAGCAACTGAGCTGAACCTGAGATCTCCACAGACTACAACAGAAGTTCATAGGTTGCCTCAGGTATTAACATCTACAGGTAAGCATCTACGTTTGGGTGTTTTGTGGTTCGTGTTCATTGCTGAACACAAAGATCTCATGTCACTGAGACATGTGGGCTATTTCACCTGCCCTGCAGCTGATGCAGGCTCGTAGCTGTGTCCCTGCACTGAAGAGCCCTAGACAGAGATGCCCACGTGTAGGCATCAGTCACCACTGGGGACATCCTAGGATATGCAAGCAATCTGCACAGGACTGTGTGGCATGCCATGGTGTTTATAGACCACCATAGAGTTGGTCTTAAGAGTTGGAATGTCAGGTAATAATACTATGTGCCCATACTTTGGCAGCTGGATTGAGCCACTGCATTTTAGGAAAGTAACTCATTTGTCTGAACAAAGAGCTAGCTGATATGTCCCAGAGTATACAGGTCATCCACATGGAGACACTGTGCCATTCCACAAAATTTCATGTGACATAAGATGCTTCTATTTAAGCAACTGAGTCAAGCGCTAGGTCTCTGAAATGGATTCCCACACTAAATGTCAGTTTTATCTACATTAGTACTCTGATAATGTTCACAAGGCATCAGCATGCTTTAAGCTAATATTTAGACCCCAGTTAATTAAAACCAGGTTTTTAATCAAGAACTTTCTTAATTTCCTCTTTATGATTTTGTAAATCATTCATTTTTATCAGTGTCATGCCAATGCCAAGGCTTTTCAAAACACTCCTTGCCAAGAGTTTAGGTACATTGAGTAGTGTAGCCCATGATAAGATTCACACAGAAAGCTATTCCATTGCGAATTCTTTTCTGCAAGGATTTTAAGCCTGCAGACTGCACTTACAGATAAAAGACAATCTTGGAAGTGAGCAGCATCTAATTTGAAGTATCCTTTTATTTTGTTCTAATACCATTGTTTTAAAAGATTTCTCATTTTTGTGGGATCTTTGTGAACAAATACTTATAAATTCATGAGCTTTCCCCCCCTTAGATTACAAAGCAGCAAGAAAATAAAGTTTAATTCAAATGACATTTTCTGATGGAAAACTGTGTGAACAAAAGAACAGCTTTGATAAAGTTCTCATTCATTCAACTGCTTACTCATTTGCATTGCCATGTTTTCTTCTTTAGAAACACAAAGTATAGTACATTTTGCCCCAGAAGGGAACAGAATGACTGATGGTCTCTATCAAGGTTTTGTTGGCTCTCTGTAAAAAGCCCAAATGTCGCATTATGCTGTACTTGTGGTTATAGAACCTCTGACAGCTATAACTGTGGAACAGAAGTGGGTGATCTGAGTCTGAACAGGCTGCACAACACTTGTTGGGTAATGTGTTATTCAAATGATGTGATTTCTGAGCAGTCTTAAAAACTATCAGTGGACTAAACTGGGTATCAGAGGAATTAAACAACACGTTTTTCTCAGTTCTCTGTTGTGCTAAAGCATCCTACATAGCTGAGGTGGCCTTGCTGATTCATAAGTTAACTTACTTGGAGCTCATTTGAATATATCTACATAGCACTGCATTTTGTAGCAACACATAACTTGGAGCAAATAATTCTCAATGTCCAGCTTTCCAGACAATATACAAACTAATTTTGCAAGCAAAAAAATTTTAATTTTCTGGGTCTTTCTAAGTGAAATAATTTTTAACATCTAATTATCCAAAATAATGCTAGAAGATATTTCAGAACTTGAGAATTCTCACATTTGTCAAATTACCATGTATATAGCAGTAAATATGCCCCAATAATTTCAAAAGATTAAAAGTATTTCCATAAACTGGAATTGAAATTGAATTTGGGGGCAATTTGGGAAGATACTGGTGCAAGAGACAGATGGAGAACAGTTAGAATCTGAAAGCTGGCCTCATGTTTTTACATTATTGCACTCATGCTAAAATAAAGTGCCTTCAAAGGACAAGACTTCCGTTTCATACTGGGCAAATACATCTGCTCTGCAAACCATGTCCTTAAGTCAAGGGGCTTGAAATGTATGTGAAAGTCATTCAGTATTTGAGGAATGATGCAGAAGTAGTTACTATGAGTACAAAATATTTCTAAACCTTGTCCACAAAGTGATTTCACTAAAACATACCTCAAAGAGAGGGAAAGACAAAAATAATAATCAAAATTTTGAACTCTGACTTCCCATATAGCACTGGATACAGGATCATAGGATCTGATTATCTGGATGAAGTAATATATTGGAGCAACCTGGTCTTGTCCTTATCCATGTCAGGGGGTTTGGAACTAGATGATCTTTAAGGTCCCTTCCAACCCAAACCATTCTTTGCTTTTATGATTTCCTTGAGACTAACACCTGTATTTTAGTTTTTCAAATCTTTTTGTTAAAGATTTTCATTCACAAAGAACACTCTGTATTTTTCTCTTTAACATGAGTAAATTCTACTATTTCTACTTGTCTAGCTTCAGTTCCAGGTGTTGCAATCTCTTAAACATTCTTCTATTGTAATAAAGTATCTACAGCCATGAGAAATATTCTCTATTTGTAGGTATTAGAGATGATGACCAAATCACTGCTTAACTCCTTTGAAACCAACTAATAGAAAAGCTTATATTTCTCCCAGAGAGGCCAAACTCACACATCTGTAGCATTCAGTGGTATTATGGGTTGGTTTTTAATTCTGTCATGTATATGACTGAAAACTTATTTATTATGTTTAAGAAAGAGCAGCTTCAATTTAAGTATCAGACCTGAGACACAGGCAAATAAAAATGCAAGCTATGGTATGAACCTCCACTGTGATAGCTACTGTGGCTATCTATCTGGCTTCTTTAACTTCAAAATAGGAACCACGTAGCAGTGTGCAGGCAGAGTAAACTCCCTCACCTATACTGGGCTGCTGAAAGTAAGGGTTGCTGTAAGGCCAGTGACTGTGGAGCAGGTGCTGAACTACAGGTTCCCCATCTAGTAACCTGTTCATCTGCCCAAATATCACAGGCCAGTACTGTAAGTCTCTAATAAAAGCACTGGGCTTTAACTGAACCCTTCACAGTGGAAATGCTTTCCTTGTCCAGGAGCTATTCCTTGTCTAATACCCAATCAGTGATAAAAGGAAAATAAAGCAAAAATTACTGGGCAGTGTCCTCATCCTGCAGCAAATCCACAGGATGGTTGATGCGATGCCTGGGTTGGTTCTTGGTCTCGCTAGCTCAGTCAGTCCAGGAAAGCATCATCAAAGGGTAAGAAGGTTGCACGGAGACCCTCGTGGTGGACGTACATGGTTTCTTGATCCTCTGTTGCCATGAGGCTCCAGAGGAGGTCAGACCCACGAGGGTCCAGGACAGGATCTGACCCCACTTCCTGTCTGAATGGGTTTATATAGGGGTCCATATTCTGGGAGGGGATTAGGGAATGGCCAATGGGAAGGGGAGGTGGGAGTGGTTTAGGGAGGTATAGGAGTGGTTTGGGTCCATATGTGGGGACAATGGGAGAGAAGTGAGGGTGGGATTAAACTGGGGAGGAGATACAGTCCAGAACTAGGTTTTACAGAACCACATATTAAAGCATATAAACAGATAAACAGAGCACATTACTACAGATGGTAATTCTTCTCTTCTTGCAGAGTGCTGATAACAGAGCAGCAACAAGGAAATGTCAATTAGCACTTCCACGGAGAGCAGAAAATCCCATATAGATGAATCCTCACTGCCATTAGGAAAGATTATATGTATATGTGATTGTTTATATCCAGTTCCTATCAGCGTATCTGATCAAATTATTTTACAGTACCAAAATACAGAGGACTTATTCTTTCTTTTGAAAATAATCAATGCCAACAAATAGTAGGGAGAATAATGTAAACTATGGCAAGACAAGAAAGACCTTCCCGAATGTGCCGAAGTGGTGAATTAAGAGAAATGCTTAAGCTTTACATGATTCCTTCTTCAAAATAAAGGAGTCTAATCAAGAGGCATAAGCATATCCAGAAGCCTAATGCATCTGGACACTCTGCTGAATAGATTGCCATGAAAACTTTAACTTGTAGAGAAGCTGGATAGTTTTATAAAAGGTAGACTTGGAGGCAGTGTCTGATTTGCTGCCTTNCCTGTATTTTAGTTTTTCAAATCTTTTTGTTAAAGATTTTCATTCACAAAGAACACTCTGTATTTTTCTCTTTAACATGAGTAAATTCTACTATTTCTACTTGTCTAGCTTCAGTTCCAGGTGTTGCAATCTCTTAAACATTCTTCTATTGTAATAAAGTATCTACAGCCATGAGAAATATTCTCTATTTGTAGGTATTAGAGATGATGACCAAATCACTGCTTAACTCCTTTGAAACCAACTAATAGAAAAGCTTATATTTCTCCCAGAGAGGCCAAACTCACACATCTGTAGCATTCAGTGGTATTAAGGGTTGGTTTTTAATTCTGTCATGTATATGACTGAAAACTTATTTATTATGTTTAAGAAAGAGCAGCTTCAATTTAAGTATCAGACCTGAGACACAGGCAAATAAAAATGCAAGCTATGGTATGAACCTCCACTGTGATAGCTACTGTGGCTATCTATCTGGCTTCTTTAACTTCAAAATAGGAACCACGTAGCAGTGTGCAGGCAGAGTAAACTCCCTCACCTATACTGGGCTGCTGAAAGTAAGGGTTGCTGTAAGGCCAGTGACTGTGGAGCAGGTGCTGAACTACAGGTTCCCCATCTAGTAACCTGTTCATCTGCCCAAATATCACAGGCCAGTACTGTAAGTCTCTAATAAAAGCACTGGGCTTTAACTGAACCCTTCACAGTGGAAATGCTTTCCTTGTCCAGGAGCTATTCCTTGTCTAATACCCAATCAGTGATAAAAGGAAAATAAAGCAAAAATTACTGGGCAGTGTCCTCATCCTGCAGCAAATCCACAGGATGGTTGATGCGATGCCTGGGTTGGTTCTTGGTCTCGCTAGCTCAGTAAGTCCAGGAAAGCATCATCAAAGGGTAAGAAGGTTGCACGGAGACCCTCGTGGTGGACGTACATGGTTTCTTGATCCTCTGTTGCCATGAGGCTCCAGAGGAGGTCAGACCCACGAGGGTCCAGGACAGGATCTGACCCCACTTCCTGTCTGAATGGGTTTATATAGGGGTCCATATTCTGGGAGGGGATTAGGGAATGGCCAATGGGAAGGGGAGGTGGGAGTGGTTTAGGGAGGTATAGGAGTGGTTTGGGTCCATATGTGGGGACAATGGGAGAGAAGTGAGGGTGGGATTAAACTGGGGAGGAGATACAGTCCAGAACTAGGTTTTACAGAACCACATATTAAAGCATATAAACAGATAAACAGAGCACATTACTACAGATGGTAATTCTTCTCTTCTTGCAGAGTGCTGATAACAGAGCAGCAACAAGGAAATGTCAATTAGCACTTCCACGGAGAGCAGAAAATCCCATATAGATGAATCCTCACTGCCATTAGGAAAGATTATATGTATATGTGATTGTTTATATCCAGTTCCTATCAGCGTATCTGATCAAATTATTTTACAGTACCAAAATACAGAGGACTTATTCTTTCTTTTGAAAATAATCAATGCCAACAAATAGTAGGGAGAATAATGTAAACTATGGCAAGACAAGAAAGACCTTCCCGAATGTGCCGAAGTGGTGAATTAAGAGAAATGCTTAAGCTTTACATGATTCCTTCTTCAAAATAAAGGAGTCTAATCAAGAGGCATAAGCATATCCAGAAGCCTAATGCATCTGGACACTCTGCTGAATAGATTGCCATGAAAACTTTAACTTGTAGAGAAGCTGGATAGTTTTATAAAAGGTAGACTTGGAGGCAGTGTCTGATTTGCTGCCTTTTAGAGTCATAGAATGGTTTGGGTTGGAAGGGACCTTAAAGATGATCTTGTTCCAAATCCCTGCCATGGGCAGGGACACCTTGCACTAGACAACGTTGCTCCAAGCTCCATCTAACCTGGCCTTGAACATTTTTGAATTCCTATTTTTTTGTATAGCAGTCAGCAAAAGATGGTAATACCAAGGTGGCAGCAGTGCATAACATGGGCTAATAGATTTCTAGATGTAGTCATCAGTTTAAAAGTGAGCTACAGAGCAGCCCCAAGTATGTGACAAATGGTCAACAATATGGAAAAAAAAATTGCAAGGCAGAGGTTAAAATCAGGAGTTAGTTACAGTACAAGGTAAGAGGGAGAAGTCCATATATTTGAAAAGTGCAGACACCACATGCTCCAAGTGTAACTGAGGTATGACCATGAATACAGGTGTAAAGTTTGAGAAAGGATGACTTAAAGCATTAATGCAGACTGAATTTTGACAGAGTCTTCAGGATCAGTCTTCTGGGAGAGAAGTGTTGCATGTTTTTGGGACGGACATTGATATCAAAGTTAGGTAGCAGTGACAGCAGAATTAGTTTTTTGCTATACCATTTTGAGGAGACTGGAAGAAGTCCTGACAGATACAGCTGCAAATTTTTTAAAACCTTGTTGCCTCCTTGTCATGTCAGTCTCTCCTCTGCTTGTAACCATTCACCTCCTGTTGTCTTTTACCAGTCGTGCGCTAGAATCACACTAGTGCTCTTTATTTTAAGAAATAAAGGTAGGCCTTATTTGTAGAGTAGTTCTTTCCAGAACCTCCTTTGGCTACTTTTCACTCTTTTCTCCTGCCCTGTGCACCTCAGAATGTTGAGGAAAAGCCCATGTGAACGTAACTCCACTTTTAGAAGACTCAGGGCAAGTTTTGCCAGGACTCTGAGGGGAACAAAGTTAAGCTCTTTTGAAATTCCCATCCACAGATGCACCAGCCAAAGTAGAGAAACACAAAATCTCCTTCAGAAGAGTTAAATATGCCAGGATGGAGATGTAAGGCCAAATCCTCAGTTAGTGTAAATCAGCACTGACACTAAACACATCTATGATCCACTCCAGTACCTTCCTCCAGCTCTGCAATAAACTTTTTATATTTTCTCCTTAGAAAGCTTCAGCTGGGGCCCAAATCACTGTAAATGCTCATGACATTAATTCCTCTTTCTTTCTCAAAACAGGAGCAAATAGTCTTACAAAATCATAACCAACGACTACTTTTTTCTTCAAATATAATTTGAAGACTTGATGCTACTACAAAGATCAGAAAATACAGTGTATTGCTCAGGTCTCACAGATGGCCTGAGCTGGAATTGTTTCTCTGCTCTCATTGTAATCTTCCTCTGTCATCTCTAAGGAAAAAAAAAGTGAATCTTACTTTCCAATCCACTAATTTGGCTGTGCCCTTTCCTCGTAATTTTAATTCATTGAAATGCTTAATTTCCATCTTACCCGAAAGCTTGGGATCAGTGGTCCCTTTTGTATGTCTCAGCAGTGTCTAGCAGAAAAGATATTTCCTTAGCAGAAATTTTTGCAGTTGCCAGCACCACTTTTCAACCTAATAAAATAGAAAACTCTTCAATCAGAGATGAGCCAGAGAAGTGATCCTGTTCTACCCTAGGCCCATGCTTTGATTCCGCTTTACATCCAGAAGCCTTACCAGGCATTTCTAGAAACGCTTCAAGAAAGGAAATGTAAGAAATGGGATAAAAGTCCTCCCTGCTTATATTACTCTCCCATTATAACTTCTGAGGGAGCCTTTCCTAATGCACTCTGCTCCCCAGACTCTCAGGATATTGAAATGGAAATGTGGACCAAAGGAAGCTCAGTCCAAATATTTCAACAGAAATAATTATTTGAGATTCTGCTGGCATGTGCAAATTAGAGAGTAAGAGCTGGATACTTGGCACTCTTCTACTGACTGTAATTTGCTGCATTTTACTAGTCTGCTGTTTGCTTCCCCACAACCCATGGGAGGCCTTTGGCTAAAACATTGCTTGTAACCTGGATTTCTATTTTATTAACCTTCTCCTTTATCTAATGACAGTCTGTCATGTTCTGGGATGCCAGAACAATGTTTGCCTGATAAGATGTCTCCTGGGAAAACAGGCAGTTATAAGGGATAAAAGCATACAAAAATTGCCAGATTCAGCAAAAGCTGCCACTCTGTGAGCCTGCCCTAATTAATATGTGCTCTACCCTTGGTGCATTTGTACTGCCACAAATGTCATTATTTTCGGTTTATTAAGGATGTCTGCAAAGAGAGGAGAGTATTTCTGGAAACCTGATCTCTTGTATGTCTTCCAGATTGGCCGTATGAAAAATAAAGTGTTCTTTGGGGAGGAGGAAAAATAAGCAAAGAGAAAATTTATTATGAAACTGCAGCTCTGAGTTATATTTTTTCATTTGGACATATTATATGGAAATATTCTAGTATCAGAACCCTGCTATGAGCAATCTGTCTTCATTGTGCATATTTAATGTGCATAGAGAGAGCAAGAGCTTTACATTTTTTCCTCAGACTTCCTCATTTCATTTCCCTCCATTAACTCTTATACAACTTCTTGTAGCACCAAAGAAAACTTATTCCCATGGCACATTCTTTTTGTCTTCTCAGCCACCACTGGGCTTCTTTCTCTTGACAAAGAGAATATCCTAACCAATAAATAAGCTTTCTGATTACAACAATTTGAAAGACAGGTAGGAAATGCAGAAAAAATGTCATGTACTTCAATTTAGATATTCTCCATTTCAGTGGCTAGGCAAAAATTTGATACCAAATTCATACATAAATCTATGTCTCATTCCTTTTTTGAGTCTGAGTGCTTGAGAGTTTAACATGGACTATGCACTGTCCTGGGAGAATACTCTTAGGAAATCAAGGTACAAACTTATTTAGTGAATATAAGACCATCATCATTGTAATGAGCAGTCTCCTTTTGATTAAAATATAAAAATATCTTATGTCATTCTTGCCTCATCATCATGTGGATCCCCAGGAGTTCCCAGCAATTAGACCAGCTATGTTATGTCATAGTTCACACAAACTTACTTTTTGTGCTTTTTTGATATTTCTTTTGACTGACACCATATGATGAGGAATCTCAGATGAAAATTAGTTTTATCTTCTAATAGCACATGCAATCACAACTTCCTACTCTGAAGCTCCAATAACTTCAGATATTGAACATTGTCCTTTTTTAACCATTGCAGCAAACAGCCTTCTGTAGTAGCTCAGATCATACATTATTCTCCCAGTGATGAAAAGCACGTAGCTTTTAATGAAAAGACATTGCACATGAGCAGATAATTACACACAGTGAATGCTGTGTAGGACTAGTGAGCACCATGAAAAATATATCCTTTAGCAGAGTCAGCCCATAACATGCTCACTGTCATCCATCATGCCATGCTAAGCAGTCTACACGTGTGATTTGTAAAACCTCAATAAAAAGCTAAGCATACTGTTTCCAATCAGAAGTTTCCATAAGAGTTAGGGGGAAAGACTGAAGATGACAAACACATCAGCACTAGTGGTGCCCTGCCAGGAATCACATCTCAAGAACACACATACCAGTTAACAGAACATTAATTTTTTTCCCCTCTAAATTCCACAAATTTTCCATTAACTTTGTGATGTGCTTAGTTGTTGTGTACATTAATTGTTTGGTTTGGTTTTGTAGTATGGTTTTGTTTTTCATTTTAATGAAGCAAAGTATTAAGCCAGAAACAGATTGTGAAATAACAATATAAACAATTTAATTTCATATCTGCTTCTTGCTCCCTTTCATTTCTTTATTGCAAGGTTTCTATTTCTATATGTCCTATGTCCTCAATGCTCAGTAAACTCTGTATGTACAGCTATGACAACTCTAATTAAGCAAAGTGAATGCCATATCAGTCAGAAATCTTCCAGGTAGATGGATCAAGTGGTGTCAGCTCTTGCCCAAGAGTACTCCTCCCTTGGAGGCACATTGATTGGATTTTAGAGCTCATTACTTAAAATCAAGAGAAATATAATATTGAAGGAAACCCTTTGCAGCTTAATTTCTCTATGTAATTAATTATTCTTCCTCAAGAAAGGCAGACCCTTCTTGCCACATTTTTTTGTCATTGCTACTAAACTATTCATTGAGGTAATGTGAACGGGAAGCTCAGCTAATTGTAAACAGCTGAATCCTAATGTGACTTTGATAGAAATAAGGCTAAGTGACAGAATGATGGCATTTTTTTAAACTGAAACTAAACTTTAGCATCCTATTTTAATTCAGAGGATAAATTAAATGTCAATCTGAGTGCCTGCATCTGTTACAACAGCCTTTATTCAATAAAGGTAGCTGAGAAAAAACATTCAGAAAAGAACATTATGTTTCTCCAGGCTTGTCTTTGGAATCACCATCCCTCTAATTGTTTGGAAATGTTTGAAATTATTAAAAGACAGAACTGATACCATATGGTGAGGCATCTCTGCCCACGTATGGCCTTATGATACAGAAGCCACTTATGTTTTCTTGAGAGATGGAAATTGGTTGTGTTCTGGGAAAAAAAAACAATTTCCATCACCTGAGAAAGCTGCCAGGTGAAGGAGGGACATTTGATGACAGGAGTTGTCACAGTCATGTCTGGTTGTCTACCTGCCACTGAGCAGAGCCCCAACAGTAAACTATTTACTTAAACTATTCTCATTTCAATTTTCAAATCCTACTAAGTGTGAAATAGCATTCAGTTTGCAAAAAAGGAGTTGTCAGACTGCTAATGTTCATAGTTAGATGTACGCAAGGATGCAAATACACCTCTAATAGACTGCTTCCACTATGCTGTCCCAGGCAGCTTGGGCACCAGTTATCCATAAAAAGTAAAATTTACCTTTCAGCACTTCTAGCTGTCATTGCAAATGGGCTGAAAAACACAGTAACAGTCTCTAGACCTTGCAGACAACTTTTCCCTCTAGTATCTTCCTAGCTAGATAAAAGGAAAATGCTGTGTGGGTAGGAAACTAAGTGTTGTTACTGGACAGCTCCAACATATTTTTATGTTTAAACTTTGAATCTTATTCTTCCTTAAGAGAAGCCATGTCTCTGTAATCAGTAGGCAAACATCAGGAAGCCAGGACACTTTCCAATACCCTATTTTCTTTTTCTTTTTAAGAAGGAATGTATACTGTATTTCCAGAAAAGAAATCAAAAAACAGAAGTCAGGAGAAACCATCCATGAACTTGGAAGGAACAGTGATGAAACCCCATACTCTAATGAAACTTGGAGCAATTGTAATTCAGGTAAGGAATTACTAGAAAGCCTTTTACTCCTGATCCCAAAAAAAGCTCAGTCAGTAGATTGGATAGGATTGCAGAAAGCCAAGTGCATGCACCTTCATTAAAAAGGCAGCCTGAGTATAAATCTGTACATTTGCTAACAGGGCCTCAAGACAGCTGAACATGAGCAGATACCTAACAGTGCTGAATAGGGGCAGACACCAGAACATTCATATAATTAGGGGTTTTCTTGCAGCATTTTGTTGTTCTGCGACGTGCTCACAGCCTCCATTATGAACTTGTGTTGCAGAGATGAAACTAAAACCACAGAGAGTTAAGAAAAAAGCTTTGTTAGTGATGGCAAAGCAAAGTGGGAACAGAAGCATTAGTGTGCTGCTCTGCCCCTGGGTTTGGTCATCTGTTGGGAGAGTTATTAGGTACTGTGTCTCTTGCACGGCCCCAGCCTCAGTCCAGTGATTTCTTACTTATTTCTGTTCTGATATTTAAGAGCAAAAGTAACAACCATAGTCTCTTTCTTCACAGCTGTGTAAGCAGGTTCATGACAACTTAGGAAATAAGAAAAATAGGTACTTTTGCTATGACTGTGAGATTATAAAATACATCTTTTTTCTTTGTTGTAAATTTCCATAACTGAGATCTCACGAATCGGAGCTGGCTGACAGGGACTTTTTTTTTTCCCACAAATATGAGAACAGAGTGTCCATTCTGGCCATAAGGACAGTCAACATCTTTTGTTGAATGACAGAAAAGTTGCCACAAAGTTGGGTTCAAAACTAAGTAAAATATTAAAGTTCTTAATCATCAGATGTTAATCAAATAATCGTATCACTATTACTTGTAAATCAAAAGAAGGAAGTCTCCCTCTGAATGGTGTTGTTCACCAGCCCCATTCCTCTGTTGTATCACCAGCAAGGTCCTGGGGAGTTCCCATTCCTGCCCTCACATTAAGCCTTCAGTGTCTCATAATCATTTGTGCTGTTCATGTGTCATCCACCTNCAATCCATAAAACCCATGCACCCTATGAACTGCCTGTGCTGCTCATGGCCACATTAGGATGATGGTCCTCTGCCTATGTGGAAAAGCATGGGGAGCTATTTTCCTTAGCTCTTCTTTCACAAGTGTCAAACAGCCCCACAGTCCCCAGTTTCAAGCAAAACCAGGGAAAAGTTACTTCTTCCAATGTCCAAACCCTATTGAAAACCAGAGGCAAAAAGTGACTTACAGGTCTTGGAGCATAAGAAAAAGACAGGAGGAAATTTAGTTCACAGTGTAAAATGACACATCTCTCCATTAATAAACAAATATATATATTAAAAAAAAAATAGATCTGGGATAATGACCATTGTGGGTCCATTCCAACCTGGAATATTCTGTGATTCTGTAATTCTGACTAATAATTGTAGTAGCATTATTCTTTCAAAATTACAGCACAGGAAAATTACCAAATAACTTGTACTCATCTATGCTAAAGTAGAAGAGTTTAAATTCCTACAAATTTCCTTTTGTGCCTAAGTGTATAACAGATAGGTATTACTAAATTTTGCATTCGTGTGTCTCTTTGCATACACATAAAATAAATACATTTTAATAACAAAAAAAGACCCTTTAATAATTAGAAGTACTCAAGGGGAAGTGATGTTTCTGTTTCTGAGATAAACTAGAGACTGACCCAACAAGACTTGCTGTGGCCATGTTTTTGCTCTATTGTTGTGAACTATTTGATTTGTACATGTGAAAAAGCAATTTATCTGAGGTAGCCTGGTCTTTCTACTTCAAAGGTGTTATTCATCTAAATCCCCGTATATAGATTTTGAAGTATCTCAGGCTCTGAGTAGCTTTAAAGTGATATTACTCGCACACAGATGAACTGAAAGGTGATGCCACTTTTCTCATAGGTGCTAAATTTGACATTTGTGACTATGCCTGAACACTCAAAGGGTAGTTCAACAACTGAATGATTATGAAAAATAATAGAACTGGCTTCCAGAGCGTTCTCAGTTGTGATTTGAGTTCAGCCAACTGACCAGAAGGAGTTAGATGACAGTTTAATTTCAGCAGAACAGACATTCTCAGCAAAAAAACATTACCAAAACCTACAGCAACAAGATTCATCTGAAAAGGGTGAAGGACTTAATGGATTTGGAACCTGTACTACCTCTGAGTCAAGCCAAAAGTGCCATGAGGAGAAGCCTGAGCCGCCATGGGGAATAGGAGACTTTGATCTCCAGGGCTGTATCAATCTTCAATCAGCACTGAATTAACAAGAACAATTCAGAAGCAAAGTGAAAGCTTCTGGGCTCTTATCACAGCTAGTCTTCTGTGACCTTCACAAATAAATCTAGACTGGACAAAAATGTTGTGTAATGAATGCTGCACAAGGAAAAGTGATGCAATGGCTAAACTTTAGAGGACATCACAGGTCTCTAGTTCCTGATGAAAGGGAGTCCAATCCAAAATAGCCAGGGGACACCCAATGGAGGAGATGGGCAGCTAATGACCTCAGCAGCTCTTGACAGTAAATGTCACTGTGAACAAAAAGGATCAGATGTCCCAGCTAAGTTCCTTTGGAGTACTTCTTGCTGTTCTCAGTCAGCACTCTACTTTCCCTACATTTACTGTGGTCCAGGGAGGCTGTTGCTGCTGTTCAGAAGGAGTGCAGGTCTCTGGTGTGAGCACACACCACTTTGGGTTTTCACTCCCACTGTAGAAATTTAGTTTGTGAATGAATATGAAATTGTTCCTACACTATGTCTATGTCTGTGACATAGACAAATAATCACCATGGACCAAATCCCTTCTTTTAATCTGAATGTTTCCATTCAAGATCTTCTACATAAATAAAACAAGCTTGGAAAATATTTACAGATGACTATCTCTGACAAAGGGTATTCCAAGAAAGGAGTGTCCAGCCTGCCTACTCTATGACTACACTGAAAGTTGTTGGTTACTATAATTTTGTCCTTTCTTGAAACGAAGCCTAAATGCAGCTTTCCCTGGCATCTGCAGTTGCCTCACAGTTTCTTTGCTTTACAGTCAGCTTTCCATGCTGCAATTCCCAGTGTCAAATGCTGTGATCCATCCCAGCTGGCATACAGCCACATGGGAAAACAGGAACACAGAGCTGCTCACTCATCTCTGCTATGTCTAGGCTGGTCAGCAATGTGTCATGCAGTTCTCAGGGAGATTTTCCCTGCAGATTTTGAAGAGTGATGGGAAGTAATCAGAAATATGCATCTTCCCTTCATTTGCACCTGATCATACAGGAATCCTGAGGTAGGGCAGGAGCAGGATGAATCCTCTGTAATAATCTTGCTGTATGTGGTCATGCCTTGATTTCTGAAGCTCTGGGAAGTGTTGTACTTCCCCTGAAGAGCAATGATCCCATTGGATTCAAGCACACCTGCAATATCCTATGCAGCATAGCTGTGACATGGTGTCAGATGCTGGGGATACAGGGCTCTGCTGTGTTTCATGATCCTGCCTTTCCCAAATTGGACTGCTGGAAGAAAAGCTCCATTTTCTCTTTCCTGAAGGATGATAACCTCCAAAGTAGATCACAGAATCACAGAGTCACAGAATTAGAGAATGGACAAGGTTAGAAAGGACCACAGTGGGATGCCTCTGGCTCCTCTGAAAATGGAGAGGGAGCCACTGTGTTTGAGCAGTGTAGTGGTCTGCTTTGCTTTTCCTCCTCTACGAAAGTCACTGTCTCGGTAGACTCAGTCTGGACATCACTGCAGCACAGCATTGCATCTGATTCATGACAGTGAATTTTCCTACACACACACTGTGAACACTGGCTTTTTGTAACAAGAAAAAAAGGGATTATGCAGGATAATAGAGACCTTGGTAGCTGCTACCTAGTGTCAGGGCTGGAGAGACCTTAATCAACCCCTGAGCCCGCTGTGATAAACACAACTACTCTCCAGCTTCATCTGATGTATGTCTCTGTGCTCAGCCATTGTACACAAAATGTTGGAAAACATAAGGCACCAATGTAAATCAGCCCTGCCCTGAACAGGACCATTTACCAGGTGAAAATTACACTCGAAATAAAACTGATTTTCCTTTCCTGTAAATTTTTAAAAGTGCTTTTGAATGTTTTAATGATGTTAATAAATGATGCTTAAGGCACTTTGGAGAGAATAGCAATCTGCGCTGTTGTACTAATAATGCATACTTTTAATCTCTCCTACAGCAGTACATGAGAAAGCAAAGATTTTCAGGGCTTCAGTTAAGGTTGTAATATTGTTGGATAAAATGTTGAAAAGGGAAGAGTCTAATTGTTATTATCCTCAGTTATGCGTGATGTGTTGAGCTCCTCAATAAATTAGGAGATTATAACAATAACAATCCAAGTAAAAGTGTTACTTTCATTCATTCTCAGGTTTTGGGGGACTTACAGGTCAGATTTCTTTACTTTTCTATGTAATCATGAAAACTAAAGCATTTTTTGTCATCAATGGATTCCAGAAACTGGAGTTTTTAGCAAAACAGACAACATTCTGAAACCCATGCTGGCAATATCACACTCTGTTCAAGGGGCAATGATTTTATACTGAAAATGAGCAGGTCTATATTAGGTGCTAGGAAGGAATTCCTTATTCAGAGGGTGGTGAAGCACTGGAACAAGTTGCCCAGAGAAGTTGTGGATGCCCCATCCCTGAAAGTGTTCAAGGCCAGGTTGGTGGGGCTTTGATCAACCCAATCTGGTAAATGGCATCCCTATTCATGGGACAAGATGATCTTTAAGGTCTCTTGCAACCTAAACCACCCTATGATACCATGATTCTATCCCAGCATAGACTGACTCAAAAGTCAGAACTATTTGAATGAATGAAAGTGCTGGTGTATTAACTTAGTTCCAGAAGAAACTCCAATTTGTTTGCACAACTGTAGATTTAGATGAGGACATTTGAAACAAATCAAGTGAATCAATGGATGGATAAGAAGATGGTACTTAAGTCAATCAGAGTTAATAAATAAAGGAAAGTGAACGTTTGTTTCATTCAGTTTGATATTGTAGATAAGACAATACCAATTTGGTCGATATAATCTGCTGCGTGATGCCATTCCTTGCAATTATGTCCTACATGGAGCTGTTTAATGTGAATGGTTAAAACTGGACTTACCACTTTATCTTACCACTACAGACACTTTACGCCATTGAGCATTAAGTGAATGTACACCAGCCATAAAGGCATAACATTATCATCTTCTTATGTACATGTAAAATACTTTAAGCTGTTTGACTGTACTTGTCAGGATCTGTGAGACAGGTGACAGTATAGAAAATCTAATTAATCTTACCAAACTTCTTTAAAAGGTAGTTGTTAACTGGTGGTTGAAGGTACAGCAGATCAATCCACTGCCAGTCACCTCAGCTGAGTCAGGGTTGGTTGCCAGACCAGAGCAGAGTAGAAACTGATCTTCCAGAACGGTAAGAATTTCAATGCTATAAGAATTTTTCCAGTCACAAATCAAGTCAATCTCTCCAAAATGACTTTGAACTCTAGATCTTGGAAATGTTGGAAGAGATCCAGGCAGAAGGTTTCACCCAATTTTTGTTCTTTGGTGGGGGTTACACAAAGAAGAAAAATTAATCATCTTTCCAAGGAGGAACAACACCCTTTAGAAAACTTTGAAGACGAAATTAATGTTTCTGTATTTTTAGTTTGTTTTTGTTCTTGTTTGTGTTTCTGTATTTGGTTGGAGTTTGATTTGGTTGGATTTTGTTTTGTTTTCTAGCAGGAAACTTGTCAAAACAGTAACTAGGACAGTTTGCTGCTTGATGAAATACTTTTTTTATTTTAAGAAAACATTTTCTCAAAAATTTCCTATCTATCTTTAGTCTACTTCTACTCCAACATCAAAGAAGAAAGTGTGACACTCTTTCACCCATCTGAATTACATCTAAAGTTGAATCCCAGCTGTTACTAGATAATATATGCTGTGACTCAAGGATCAATGCCACATCTTTCTATTGATGCCATAGAAGTGCTCTGCATTTATTTGGAAGTATTCTCTGTCCTCTTGCTCTCAAAAGGGCATTCTCTTCCTTATGTTTTGCAATATCCACATGCTGCTATGTTCTGACCACACAACATGTTCATCTTATCCCACTCAGCTGCATTATGTCGGGACACCATTAAATATTTACCTTCTGCAGCATAATGCAGCACTTACACACTAAACTTGCCATTTCTGCCAGACAAACATAAACTATAGCAGGGCTTATAAAGTTATAAGTTCCAGATGGTGATGAATAAGTAATGTTGCACCCTGGGCCTAATTGCTCTAAGTTTCTAGATACCTGCAAACCATCAATTATACATTACAAGTGCTGCTCCTTAATTGTTTCTTGCTGGCACTTCAAAAGAAAATGTAGCACAACAATGGCCCTGTACTTGCAGGGAATTTCGCTTTGAAAACACTTTCTTTACCATTACTAGATTTCTAAACTATTCTTTGGCTCTGAATGAAGTTTACAAAGCTGGCATTGAAAAAGTTCCCTGAAGAGAAAAAAAATGGGAGTCCTAATTGCCTGTTTCATGATAAAAAAGGGAATTTACTTGCTGCTTGACACTCATTGTGCCTAATATATAATCCAATAAGAGGCTGGGCACTGTGCTTCCCTTATTAGTGACTTTAAGATGCTGATCCAATTAACTTGGAATTTTACCTTCAATCAGCCTCCACCAGCAGCAGAAAAAATTGACTACTGAGTGTTCCATAGTTCACTGTACCCTTCCAGCTCTCACAAAAGCACGTTCCCAGCCTGGCTGCAAGCTCAGCAGGAATTAGCTGCCCTCATCCTTCACAAATCAGCAGATCTATCTTGCTTGGTGAGCTCAGTTTTATTTCTGCACCTCTTGACCCAGCCCCCTGCCATTGCAAATGCACCTCTCCAAAGAGCTGGTGGCACCTACAGAAGACCTCCAGTGAGGACTGTGCACAATCTGTAGGTCAGACTGATCCCCAAATCCTGGTTTTGCCTCCCCCAAGTGACCACCGGCCCAAACAAACCTTGGGCATGATTGCAAGTTACTGTAAGGCAGGAACTGCTGCCAACAACAAGTTTGTATGTGGCCATCCTTCTTGGAGATTGAGAAGTTTAATACCTTGAAGACAGACTGTTGCATGTCAGCTGGCCTCAGAGCCAGAGAACGGAATCAGAGGATCAGAGAATCATTAAATCGTAGAATCAGAGAACCACAGAATTATAGAATAGTTTGGGTTGGAGAGGACCTTTAAAGGTCATCTACTTCAAACCCCCTGCAATAAGCAATGACATCTTCAACCAGACAAGGTTGCTCAGAGCCCTCTTCAACCTGATCTTCAATGTTTCCAGGGACTGGTTATCTATCCCCCTCTCTGGGCAACTTGTGCCAGTCTTTTACCACCTGTGTTGTAAAAAAACTTGTTTCTTATCTAATCTAGATGAATCCTCTTTTAGTTTAAAACCAATATCCTCAGGCCCTGTTAAAAAATTTGTTCTTGTCTTTCTTGTAGGCTCCCTTCAGGTACTGTAAATGTCTCCCCACAGTAAATGCCTCCCCAGAGCCTCCCCAGGCTGAACAAACTCAATTGTCTCAGCCTGTCTGCATAGCAGAGGTGGTCCAGCCCTCTGAGCATCCTTATGTTCCTCCTCTGGAATCACTCCAACAGGTCTGTGTCTTTCCTGTGCTGAGGACCCCAGAGCTGGATGCAGCATTCCAGGTGGGGTCTCACAAGAGCAGAGTAGAGGGAGAGAATCATCTCCCTCAACCTG
The DNA here is from genome assembly GCA_013390005.1 of Calyptomena viridis. NCBI lineage: Eukaryota > Metazoa > Chordata > Aves > Passeriformes > Eurylaimidae > Calyptomena > Calyptomena viridis. The sequence continues at coordinate 12,792 of WEIV01001315.1, read as the reverse complement.
CCAGCCGTGCTGCTTTGGATGCACAACTGTGGCATTGCCCAGTGTGCAAACAGAGATGAAAATTACGGATATGCACCTGCAATGCAGGGTGTCCTGAGGCACAGGGAGCTGTGCACTGCCCTGATCAGAGAGTGTCCAATACCTGCACCAAACTACCTGGGGAAAGGGCAAATTTGGATTTGAGCAGGTCTAATGCCACCTCCTAAGACAGCCTTTCTGTGGAATCTGAGTCAGCGAAGTACTCTTGATTTAGGTATTACATATTATGTGGTCAAAGTTCAATTTCACCTACAGCAGACATTGGAAAACAACAAAACAAAATCATAGTTGGATGAACATAAAACCTCCTGTCTTCTGAGAAAATAAATTCCACAGAATTATTGAAACAGAGCATAGAATCAAACTAAAATACTTCACCTCCTGCTACATTTGCTTGCAAGATTTAATGACAAGAAAAATAAATACAATTTTAAAAATCACTCTGCCAGAATAAAATGCTGTAGCGATTAAGATAGTGTAGCTAGAAAAGACCTGCAAGCCTAGACTTGCTGGCTGATTGTATGGATCAATTCAAAGACTGATTTCCTTGTATTTCATACATAGAACATACTTGTCACTGTCACAGCTCTTGGATTCCACCTAGTATCTTGGAAGTAAATATTTATTTCATTGATGTTTTCTGCTGTTTGCCATGCTAGTGAACCTCTTCAGCATAAAGTTTGAGTTTCTGGTTGAAGGCAGGCAAATTATCCTCATCAGAATATTAGACTACCTGAATGTCCACTTATTTTAAAGCTGAATTCTGATGTCAGCACTGCTACTCTGTTTGCAGATAGTGCTCCAAAACAGCACAGGAGCAGAATAGAAAAATTTCCAGGTATTTGTGCAATTAGCTGCATCTCCTTTAGTGTCTTTCCTGTTTTTGCCAGGAAAAATTGCATATTCTTTAACTATGCAGTTAAACCTTAACTATTACCTAAATGTTCCTCTACAAATATATATTATCTGTCCTGCATGTGTGGGCAGATGACAAATATTTTTCTACGTTGCTGCGTTTTCTATGGGAATTCTGTGTTTTATTGTGACTGAATTCCTCTCCTCTCCTCTCCTCTCCTCTCCTCTCCTCTCCTCCATAGGCTGTTCCTCCTTCTGTGAGCACAAACAAGTGTTTTGGTCTTTTTTAATCACTTTTGCAAGTATGTGGATTGAGCAATTACTTGACCCTCTGGTTCTAACCTATTGCCCTATTACTAATGGTCAATGTAGGCTGTTCTGGTGAAAGTTCATCCCTTGGCAATGCAGAACACACACTGAACTTCTTCTACCTCTGTTGGAACATGGATCCCAGCCAGTGACTTTGTCTATCCTACCACTGTGAATGCAGCTGCATACATATTTTTTATTTCGGTCTATTTGTCACTTCCCAGCCTGGTCATTCAAGTGCTGCAGAACTCAGGCACCCTGTCTATCAGGAAAAAAAATTGCAGTGACAAAAATGAACATTTGATTCAGAAAAGATAGTTCATACACATGAAATCATCTATATTTTTGTAGCAGAGAAGGAGACAGAGAAGAAGATAATTGTTGGGGCTGAAGTAAAATTTTCTCTGCCATTTTAAGTCACCAGAGATAGAAATCAATAGACTCCAACCATGCTCAGATGCATTATTCTCTACAATTATAGATTTTAGAGTTGGAAGAGGTATATTAGGTTTATCCAATCCATCTCCTTGTCATATAGCTGCATTGTTCTTTACTGTACATACTTCACTGCCCTTCCTGATTTAGCTTATAAAACCTGTAAAGCTTAATGCACCATCATCATCATCATCATCATCATGATCAAACAACACATGAATAGTTAACTCAGGCTTATTCTGTCCCTGTACTAAAATACAGCACTAGTGCACTTTTCTGTAAGACTGTGACCTCTGTGTATTCTTCTCAGCTCCTTTGTGACATTGTATTTGCTTTACATCAGTGAAAATACAAAAAGTTTAAACTGATTCTATTTGAGATTAAAGTAGTTTGTCCCAGGATTTTCCATCTCTTTTAAAGAATACATATTTCTGATTATATATTGCTGAGTTACTGTGAGTGTAAAATAGCAGTGCAAAAGGAGAATCCCATGGAAGAAGAAGCAGGGATCAGGAAAATTCTGGTTGCCAGCCAACCATTATTGTAAGAGATTATTCATATTCTGCACACACACACAGCTCTTAGGGGCTCAGGATCCGGAAGGTGGGAGAATTTAGGAACATATCTTGACATGGCAAAAGGGAACTGCAAAAAGACTTAGGAAAATGATCCATATAACAACAAGCAAAGCAATTTCTGAGACCCTGGAGAGCTGCAAATTAAACAATATACCATTTGTCAGGTAAAACACCTTGGCCTTGATACTGATCTCACCTTCTCAGATGTTACAATGCTGCTTTTTTCACTGACTCAGAAGAAGATGACCCTGATTGATACCATCACAGCTTAGAGCAAAGTTTGTCCCTTACACTGGAACAGAAGCAGGTTATTAATGAATTCTCTTGCAAGTTTAACCTTGTAGCCTCCAAATATTCTGGATTTCATATGGTTTAGGGGGTTATGAGTGAGAAAAAAATAACTTCAGAAAAAAGCACATAATGAATTAATGTATTCTGACTTTTAACTGGGTCCTGAATCTTCCCATTCCCTGCCATTCTTTCAATGTCATGATGTTTTCACTTCTGACTGTTGCTGGGATTCTCTGGCATCATGTATTCACATCTTACAGATGCTTCATTTTCAGCTCAGGCGTTAAGAAAGTCGCTGTTTCCAAGTTTGGTTTCAAACTCTCCTATTTTTTCCCCACCAGGGAATCTCTGATTACCTCTTTTCAAGAAAGAAAATGAAAGGGAAATCTCAGTAGGCTGCAACACAGAATGACAGGATCACAGTGATTGCTGGCTAGTGCTCTCACCTTAAGGCATATGGATTGTAAGTTATCCAGGCAGCCACAGGGGAATTGCTGTGGCATAATAGGTGTGGGGTATGAGAAGATCCATTAAAATCATAGAATCATAGAAACATGGAATCCTAGAATGGCCTCAGTTGGAAGTGACCTTAAAGATCACCTAGTTCAATCCTCTCTGCAGTGGGTAGGGACACCTTCCACCAGACCAGGTAATTCAGAGCTCCATCCACCCTGGCCTTGAACACTTCCAGGGATGGGGCAGCCACAGTAACTCTGGGCAACCTGTGTCTCACCACCCTCACAGGAAAGAATTTCTTCCTAAAATCTAATCTAAACCTACTCTCTCTTGTCCTGCACTATATGCCCTTGTTAATAAATAAAATCCCTCAATCTAACCCATGGTGAGCATCTCCATCCTATTTGATCAGGGACAGACTTTCTAAATCCATTTCTTACTGTAGGATCACAGTCTTTCAGAGGACAGTCTGGTCTGCAAAACCTTGCTCTCTGCTTTCTCATAACCAACACTGCCATCACACATCAATCCTTGGGACACTAAAACTGCAAATGAAATTTTTCTCTTTTCTCTGAGAACCATATCAGAACACTCGCAAGGATGTACACCGATCTTCATTAGTTCAAAAAACTGTATGTGGAAATGGCAAGACTCTGCTTTGGGATCACTTCTTGAATGCCAGCTGTGCTGTTTTCTTTGCCACTTCCTCTTGTTGGTGCATAGAATTGCTAAAAATAATATATTTGTGGAGTTCTTCAGGGCACTGTTGAACAAAATGTTTTGTTCACATAAATAGGTTGAAAGTACAAAATCTGTATTTTCGGGCTGGGACCAAACCAAAGAATGACCAAAGAAGGTCATCCCTGATGAGCTCTGAATTGGCTATTCCCACCAAGAAAAGAGAGTTCTAAATCATCAGTGTCAGCTCAATGCAAAGATTACCTCAGTGCTTTGTAGGGCGAGTAAGATGTTAGGAACTGCCTCAAAAGGAAGATAAAAAAATAACAAGTATTATTCACAACTCTGTAAATCAGTGGTGCATCCACAGGTTGTATATGATAGGATGTTCTGACAACTCCATCTCCAAAAGAAAAGAGGAGCTAGAGAAGCATAACAGAGTAAGTAACAGATACCACAAAAAGAGAGAAAATATATGAGATTCTTCTTCTGGAACTTAATGGAATGAGAGGTATATAACAAAATGTGCAACACCTTAGAAATAACCGTCTGTTAAGGTCTTTAATCTTCTGCTGACATTTGTAAGCCAAAGAATATGTTTCAATATTCCTTGATCTCATTTTCCATTAGAAAATATCTATTAGTTACAGTTACAAGTAATAACTATTAGAACAATATATACTTCTGCCATCTGTAGGAATTAAGAAGCTGTCCTTGAATGTTGCAAAGAATTTTGCATCAGTGGTGGAGAAAACCATCCAATTTTGCACTAAAGGTCCTTTTTGGTCCACCTACTATATCTGCCCATAATGATGCAATTACTGAGGCACTTGGACCAATAGAGCAGTGAATGATTCACCCCTGTGTACAGTTGTTATCCAGTCAGTAAAGATAGTCAAGGTGCCAGAGTTAAGCAGCTGTAGAGTACAGTCAGATACCTCTTCGGCTGACAGGCATTTTCTTTCACATATTTTGAATTTCTCCCATTTCCCTTTTCACAGACCCTCAGAATGAGAGGCCTTTCAAGCCATGTGTCTTACTTCATTGACCTGACAGGGATCACAGATACCTGCATTAGAAAGTTGGTTTATTGAGCACTTCATATTTATGTGCAAGTGAGGAATACATGTGAGATGAACTGGATCTTAAGATTTCCATTTTTCTCCATGGAAATGGTAATAGTTTTCCTCACTGGTAGCTGCTGCCTTTATTTAGATTTTGATTATAAGCATTTGTGGAAGGAAAGGAATACTTATGGATCAACACGGAGTCTTTACATGCTATTCAAATAATGCATATACTTATGACATGTTTCAAATTATTTTGACTTCCTGAATGGAGCAATAACAACAAATTGACTGACCATTATATGAATTAAGTTAACTTTATCTATAGCAGCTAAAACAAATTCTAAATGGGAAGATGAGAATAGATGAACAAATTCCAGCAAATAACACTGTCAAATAACCCCAGATTTTCCAGTTCAGATCCTCCTTAACTCACAGAAACTCAAATCTTTCCAGGCCTGGTGTGTGTTTTCCTATTCTGATGTAACTGCTCTTTCCCATCTATTAAAATTTAAAAGACTAACATGTTATGTTTGAAATTTTAATCGAGACACACAATAAAGTATGACTTAAGTAGGAAAGCAGAAGAACCTGCAATTTAGAGTGCCACTGGAGCCAGATTTTTAAAGGTACTTTTCCCCTCTGAATTTCAGGTTCTTAAACACCTTTAACTATCTGACTCTGAGGCTCTTTATATGCAAATGACAGGCAGATTAATTCAGCAGCTCACTTGGAAGATTTAAAGAGAGGAAGAGAGGACCTGCCTGCTGGAACACTAAACCTAGGGTACAGCTGTTCAAGAAATACAACTAAGGACAGGTTTGAATGCAAGAGAACATAATGTACGAGTTAAATATGTTCTTTCTGAGCTTGTAGCAGACTCACTCTTAGCTTTCACTCCTTTCCAATTTGGCATCTAGCCCTTCTTAAAATTGCCCTCTACTAACAGTGGAACAAATTTAAACCCACTCCAGAAGTACATTTAATTCAGAGCTTGTCTTTCCCCTCCTCCTTTTCTGATAGCTGCTCTGTTGTCAAGCAAAATAGTACTGCCCCTCCCAGCAGAATGAGAAAGATTCCAGCTAAATGCATTGTCCTCCACCTCCCAGCAAACACTCAGAGATTTCTTCCATTAATAGGAGATTTATTTCAGCTGAAGAACATACCACAGGGGAGCAACTGGTCCAGCTCATTTTCATGCTGATATATTTGCTTCTCTGGGAACTGCAGAGCAACAGCATCACTGCTGCAGCACACAGCTTAGAAGGCACTCCTGAAAACAGGCATAAAAGGTTTTCTGTACCCAAATTCTCTACTCTACACTGCAGAGCTATGAGATGACACAGTACTCTCCAGTCTGAGGCATATTACTGTGCACATTCAGAGAAAGTATTACTTTTTGTATTGTATTACTTTTGCTGATTGAATGAGGACAAGTTTTACTGAAATCTAAATCCCTGATCTAATCTAAGAAATTTGGACCTGGTGTCTTTAAAAATCAGGAAAAAAAGACACAGCATAACACTTCCAAGTTTCTCACAAGTATGTGTTCATGAATTCAATCGATGTCTTCAAGATCAGTAGCTATAAATCCATCTCCTGCACACTGTATTACTTAAAAATAACTTACAAATGGTGACAAACCATGTCACTGCCCTGAATTACTGAGCAGAGGTCCAGTTACACTGACTCTTGTTTTAAGAGTCCTCCGATTGCAATAAGTCGAAAATCATTGTCATAGGTCAGTCTCGTATTTTTTTCTTTGAGAAATGGACTGAAATAAGTAAAAAATGAGTAGTCATTGTTTGTCTAACTGTTTCACATCTATTTCAGAAGGTAATTTATGCTGCAGTTGACAGAAAGTCAGATTTCAGTAGATAAGAACATCAACCACATCCTTTGTGCTGTGATGCTGTAGAAGTTTACTGCTTATAGAAGATCTCCAATGGAATAATGATATTTTAAACATGAGAGGAAACATTGATGACAAGTGTTGTTGAAGGCTGAGAATAAGAAGGTAAACAAAACCATGCTGAAACGGGTGCAGCAAAATCAGTTTCTAAATTTAAAAATTTATTTACAAATTTAAAAACTCATTGATTTTTCCCAAGTTTTGGCAGAAATCTAGAAAAAAACAGGGAGTAAATTAGAAACCTGTTTGACTTCCCTGCTCTTCCCCTCCCTTCCCACCAAGCCTTGGCAGGATAGCTGGAATCACAGTCATCCTTAAAACAGGAGGCACTCATAATATCTGCAACTGCAGGCACAAACAGTTTTTCCATCAGCTTGAATTCAAGCTTTGGTTTTTGGTTTGCCAGAGAGCACATCTTACCTGTAACTCCGTAAGGCAAAGACACATCTGTAGGTAAAGATTTCATAGGCACCTGCTATAGTAGAGAAATGGTGTGGAAAAGTGTTTTCAGAAATGAAAATTTCCACTGTATGAAAAAAAAAAAAAGAATTTAACATGCTTTAGGACAACTGACAATGGTAAATGATATTCCAATAAACCTATTTTTTTGAGATATTCCTCTTTATCACAGAAATAGAGAAAATATGAACAGCATAATCCATGAAATATGATCACTGAAATATGATCACTGGATTATTAATCTTTGTACAAGCTATATTTAATTAATTTTAAGAATTTGAAATTGTTGGAGGAAGGATTTCAGTTACGTGTACTCCATTTACTGATATTATATATGACATAGAGATATCTGAGTGGATACTGTATTTGTCAATGGAGAATGTGAAGTTAAAATTCCTGCATTATTTTTAGTAACGACAACACACATACACAAAACCAAACCAAACATAACAAACAAAACCCAAACCCAAAACCCCTAAACCAAAATCTTACACCCTATGGGTTTGTTGGTGGGTTTTTTTCCATTTATCACTGAGGGTGTAGAAGTCAACATTTCAATGAGCCCATTAATTTGGGACATTTGAATTGTTTAGTTTTTTTATCCATGGCCTAAAGAAAAAAATCAGTGTTAGGAGAGAAAAGTAATTCACATCCCTTAATATCTAGGAATTCTGAGGAATTTTATCCATGTCCACCCATGAAGTAAGAAATGTGTATCCAGGTTGTCCACAATGGTATCCCAGACAGAATTAAGGCTTTTCCTCTCAAGAGTGATGAGTGAACCGAAGTGCTCAGTGGGCAGGATCCTGCTCCCTGCACATCACGGGAGAGAAAGATGTGATGACTCAGCTAATTCGGAATACAAGATGATTTGAACATGGCTCATTTTAATTTCTTTTTTTCTCTGTGTTTCCATCTTTTTCTGCATCTACTTGGGCTCCAACAGCCCTGGAAAGAACAGGGTCAGATGTCAGTGGCAGCACTTTGCAAAATCCCACCCTGGGTGAAGCATTGACACCGTGAAACCCCAGGTTCTGTGGAGACACATCCTCTGACTGCTGCCACTGCCCTCGTGTGACATGGTTCACTCCTTGAAAACATGAAGTATTTCAACTCAAGACAGTTTGACAGGTAAGAATATAAGTTATCACAGCTTCGTCCTTTTTCCAGGCGAAAAGGATAAAGAGTAATGTGGCTCTTTTCACTAGTCTGTTCTATATACAAGCACTTTTCTTTGGTTCCATTTCACTCCCATATAAACAATTATTAGAAATGCAGATTTATTTGTTCCAAATGTAATTGTGTTCTGCAAAGCACTCGAGTGCTGCTGACCATGACTAATGTTAGCTGGCAAGGCTCACAGGGGCAGCAGCATTTGGAGGTGGCTAGATCTGCTTGTGGCATTTCCCTTAGAAAGAAAAAATACAGAGGCTGAAAAATTATGCATGAAATATACCTTACACTCCAAAAAACACTGATTTGCCATTACTACCTACAGTAAAAACAAATGCACACTGACAAAAAGCATCCTACATGGGACTCCCTTTATAAGAAGGTTATGAGCACACTATAAGGGTAGAAGTGTTGGGCAAGCTTTTTAACCAAGGACTTGCAGGTCATGGTTAGTCAATAATTACAAGTTCAGTTTGCCTGTATTTAACTTTTTACTTTGCAAACTGGTACAGCAGCAGTGAAAAAGCCTATACTGTCACAAGCCAGCAGCAGACCGATGTGCAAAGCAAGACAAATTTGTAAAAACTAGGAGATTCTTAGACATATCACAGGCAGAAAAATAAGATAAAATGGGTAAACTGCAGTCTAGTCAAAACAGTCATCCTGTGGGTATCTGCACACACTCAATGTTCAGCTGATTAAATGTAGGCATCTGCATCAGGCAAGCTGAATACACCTTAGATTTCATTGACTGACAGAGCAAAATTTCTAGGGAAATAACTTGTACAATTTATATTTACCTATATAACTTCAAAAATGAGAAATATCTGATACTGCAATACTGTATAAAGGAATATGCTGAAATTAGTATTAAATTCAGGACATTCAATAATGAATAATTCTTTTAAGGTGGCTGCAAAAACTGCATGTTTGTTAAAACCTTTTTGCTGTTGTTTATTTACTATTATATAACAATTTACTTGCCATAGAACAACTTCTCAACTTCATAAATACTCTTTACATCTGGGGTTTGGTACGTGAGATCAGTGACAGTATGAGGACCTGGCTCCAAAACCATCCTTCTGGGTAAAAAGTTGTTTGACAAGTTAATTATTAATCCAAATGCATACAAGCATGAATATGCCAGCATGTTTATAGTAGTTAAAGGTCAGCGAAAATTGGATTTTTAGTATCCAAAGTTGTCAAGATTTGTGAAATCTCCATTTTACAGATAGAGAGGTAGAAAATTTAGTGTCTTTTCCAAGGTTCAATGAAAGGTCACATAAGAACCAGCTATTATAAAGTATTTATTCTGTAAAAAAAATGCTTGTTCTAGCATTACTTAATTCTCTAGTCACTTTATCCATCCTTTCTCTTGTTCAGTCTCATTGTTGGGTCTTGTCACTGTGAAATATTGGAATCTTTCTAGGACCTACGTAAGGGAGTACTGGAAGTTCTTTGGACAGCGAGATAATAAATAGCATTAAGAAGAATCCTGATTAAAAATCAGTTTTATTGGCTCCCAATCTTGCCAGCTCATAAGTTCAGTTGTTTCTGGAGAAGTGTTTTAATGACTTAAACAATATGCGAAAGAAAGACAATATTGATGGTCCTAATGGAGGTTATTAATCACTTCAGCTTTCCAAACTTATTTCAGGGACTTAAGAAGCACTAAGGTTCTGTTATCGGCCTTGCAATGCAGCACACGTTTAGGAGGCAAATGGCCAATTTTCTCATCAAAACAGATATTCCTAAGGTGAGAAATATTTTTGAAAACTTTATGCACAAAAAAATTTTGACTAAGTAGGAAAACATTTGAAAACCAAGCTACAGAGACATGCAGTCGAGAAGAGGAAGTAAACACAATTCTGTGTAGGGGTGAAATAAATTTCAAGAGCATAAGTGAGGTGCAGTAGAACTGTATCCCACCCGTCATTCTAACACATACATACACAGGAAGAGATTTAAGGATCCCTAGACCTCTATTAACTTATTATTTTCATGCTTGTTAGTGCTTCTCATTGCACAAATCTGTTCATGGTGGGGTTTCTTTTATATCTACATATATAAATATATATTTCTTCATTTATAGTTGGAAATGTTGCCAGAAACAAGGAAAGTAAAACAGCGCTGTACAAAGATTTAGCTCAGGCAGCTAATTTACTTTAGAAAGGTCATAGAATAAAGTAGAATAAAACCAGGAAGAGAATCAAACTTTCCAAACTGTAATTTGAGCACAAAATATGAAAGAACTCCTAGACATGCAGCTCTTGTACTCTAAACTAATCCCAAATATAGTTTGATATGTCCACTATCAGAATTTCTTCTTATTCAGAATTCATGAGATGTGTGTGCATCTGTGGAGAGCAAATGTAATTCTTATGAAACTCACCATAAAAATACACAAATAGTCCTGTTATTTATATCAATTGCTTGGAATTTTATCATCAGAACTGTAGCACTTACAACTTTACACATCAGAGACCAAGTGAAACATATAAATGTTTTGAATACAACATAGCTCATTATGGCTCTTTTAATCCATAGAGTTTTATGAGCTTCAGAAGGGACTCCATGTAAAATTAGATCACATTCATACAGATAAAATGCATTCAAATATTGCAGTGCTTTCCAGTACTCCAGGATACACTGCTGAAGTCCTTGTTGCTAAAGAACACCCTAGTGATTCTTTCTGTTAACTAAAAGTCTAAAACATAAAAATAAATATTTATCTGTCATTACAGAGGCAGATCTCTACAAAGAACAAGATAACCACTGGGAAATGTTTACATATTTCTTTTAAATACAGTAAAGGCTTTCCTCTAAACCTCCAACCTAAAGCAGTGACAATAGTTTTTCATACTCTAAGTAAGAAGAAAATTTAGGTGGAGCTTTTATTTGTTGAGCCTCCCAAATTATGAATGATTAATAAACTCCCAAGTCTCCTAAATTAAGAATGTTTAAATAGAAACAAAACATTCAGATGCCATAGATGGGATTCATTTAATTTTATGTGTTTCATATTGTAAATGCCTCTTTTTAAGATAGTCCTTCAATCATTTTTAATTGTAGTCAGTGAAGAGAAATAAGAACAAGTATTTGCCTTATCCCACTACAGAGGTTAAAAACAGTTCAGATTAATTATTTAAAAAATATATTAATTCTCATATCTGATAATTCTCTTCAAGTTCAGTGGTTATTAAAGTCACCACGCCTGAAGTCTGTTGGTGTGTCTGGAGCTTCCTCCCATTCTGCAAAATCACAGATTCACAGCAGGAGGAGGTCTGACTCAGGGATTTCTAAGTCAGTGAATGCAACACATTTTGAGGTCAGTATGGGTTGGGAGGAGCAAAAATTTTTATTTACTACAGCAGTTTAGTTTACCCTACAACCCCTCATCACCGCCACACTTAGAGCAGAAAGTGTTTAAAGGCTCCACAGCAAACTCCACGCAGCCTCTTCACAACAGATTGATGGTGTCAGCGAGGTGTCAGGCACCAAGGTAACCCTGAACAAAGCTGCACTTGCAGCTCCCATAAGGCACTTATAATTAATGTACAGTAACAATATTCTCCATAAGAGATCCCATTCGATGCATTAAGATGTTTTAATGAGCAAAATGCATGAACTTTACAATTTGCTGCCAGGTTAAACCGTACTTTACTTTGCTGCCCATGACTTGTTGCTGAATAGACCCTTTTCTCATCCAGGTTCTTATTCACCATGTAGTAGATTAGCATATGTCACAACAGCTTCATTAAGAAGTCATATTGCTCACAGTCTTAATGAGGGACAGATGACAAAAAATGTAAGGACCTGATTTACTGTTTCATAAGAAAAGCAAACAAAACTCAGTTTTTGGTGGTAACTCAGCAGAGTTTTAGACTCAAGTGTCATCCCAGTAGTTTCCCAATTAAATTTCTGATTATTCCAGTGTTATGATCATGCACTAAATTCAAATAGGGTTTTCTGATTTGCTTACTAAACATAGTTAGCTTCATCTTGAACTCACTGTATTCAGGACACTATATTAATACAGGAGCTCACCTGCTTAACCATGAGCACAGGAGAACCATGTGTTCCCAGTGTTTGTTATGATTCTCTGGATAATTTTGTCATAGGATTATCCCAAAGGCCACAGGATTCAATCCTCCTGCCTGTACCTAATCTGTGAGGCTTTTTTTTGGTAGGTATGTGATATGTGCCAAATAAAAAAACTATGCAGGAGTTTTACAAGTGTGTGCATTTCCCTTCAGTACTTGTATACTTGATGGATAGAGCCTGACTCCAATACCTTGAGGATGAGCAATGATGCACCCACTTTCAGTAACTAAGACAGGATACCATAATCATATGCAATGCCACAGAAATCCTCATGGATCCTGAAGATCCCAAGATCCATGTCCGAAGTTCCTATGAATGTTGTCTGAATCATGTCTAATATTTTAAAGCACTGCTTCAAGACAGAATTCCAGAAACTTCAAAAGAGTGTCTTTTGTCCTGCAAGAAACAGCAGTTGTTTACAGGAAAAAACAAACAA